>JAECUM010029301.1:0-48099 GCA_016617855.1 Megalonaias nervosa | reverse complement strand
GGGGAGGAGGCGGTATATCCGTAACATAGATATAGAATCCACCCTATATACAAACGTGGTTTAAATGTTAACTTACAGAAGTAAATAAACTCACCTCTGTTCACAGAAGAATGTAAACATAAATAGGTCTCCCAACTGACAGAACTTTATCCAACCACAGCATATTTACGCGGTATATATGGGATACAAATCCGACACAAAAAGAAATTTGTTTGCGTCTTCTGTGCAGTCTATTGTTCCAAATCAAATACTGCAAATATCCCGTCACAAATGCATTACAGTAAATATGGGAATTTCTGCATCCAGTGATCCTATTTCACATGAAAATCGCAAGAATGTAATGTTTAGTCCTAAAAGTGACATTTTAGAGTAAACATGTACTCTTCTGTAGGCATACTCAGTACTGTATACCGTATCAAACAATGTGACATCACATCGCTTTGATCATTCTGTTTTGAAAAATGATTTTGTCGTTATAAAATGTTCTGTTTATTCGGATGGAAGCTTTTTCTTTGATTTATAGTTTGTAAAAAAAAAGTACAAACTACTTTTACTAGTTCAGCTTTGTTTGGGACTATATTTTATGCACAACAAAGGTGCACCGTCTGTCAGAATGAATGAAATTATTCATTCTTCTTTCTATCTAAATAATTCCACTGAAATAAAAACTATGTGATAAAAAGAATGTCAAATGGGTAATGATTTAATATTAAATTTATGAAACTTTATGAAAAGCTGGATATTATTCAACTCGTTCATAAATTCAATATTAAGTCATTACCTATTTGAGATCCACTATATAATAAAATATAAAAACTATTTTGCATTAAATTGGCATAAAAGTTGTTTTCATTAATTATATTAAACGACATTGTATTCAGCCTTGAGAAAACGTGTTCTGCAGTATTGTCGAGCCCCGTACTGCGAAATGGGGAAGGGGCAACCCACTGTTCTCCACCAAATAAAATAACCTCACTCCAACAGTTCATGTATTTGTCAGTTGGAATATAAATACAGATATCAAAATAAGAGTAAATATTTTGTAGTAAACTAAATGGTGCATCTCAAGAGATTATACCCCCACCCCGCATTTTGTACCCAGTACATTGGTTGTATGGCTGTACAATAATTAACACTCCGGTAGACCTAATCGCGATCAGTGATTATCTAAAGGATGCGGAAAGGGGTGAGAGGGTGGGTAGAATTTAGACGACTTCACATAAAGACAAAGGTTTTCCATTAAAGCATCACACAGGTGTACTTATATAATTGTCGATGTATACCTGATGGAAAGTCACTTCCGCCATTGTTGAGTTCTTATCATCAATTTAAGCCGAATCTAACTCACAGACTTGATTGTCACCTTAAACATATATACACATAGCACAAAGCGGATTAGCTCCTGGGATCAATAACCGACTCGATAGCAAAGGCTGATTATCAAGGTGTAATTGTCCGTTTATCAACAATGACTACACGCCCACAGTGTAACTTTGATTACACAAACTGTCTGCAATATTTTCATATCACCTCAACTAAAAGCCAAACAAGAAAGAGAATAATTCGTTACATGACTCACGTAAATTCGTTAACTGGTACGCAGTAATTACTATATTATTTTCGAAATCGAGATATAAACAAACTGACTAGGATGTAATTCACAATTTCTTCAGATATCCATGCTTCAAATAAATGCAAAAAACTTACGTTGTGTTCAAGTCATTTAATACAATTTATATTTCAATCAAAAGGAAATTCACATGTGTAATCTAGAAAAAGTTTCGAAGGCAAAATGCAATGAATAATAAATAAAGAGGAAAACATAATAATGCACATGATGACATTGAGCGTATGTTGTGACTTAAGTACGATAAGAAACATTAGAACTTAAAAGTATACATAGAACGTGGTTTCAACTCACATTCCATCGCCAATTTTGTCCCAGTCTTTCCTGACTTATCTCCTTGTATATATGTGAGAAAGGTCCCTGACCTACAAAACAGAATAATACAATATTTAATCGAAATTGATCAGAGCGACGCGAGTTAGTGGCATTTAACAGTTGAATGTTTGAATTCGCCTTGATCTCAACTAAAGGACGTGCAGTGAGCAAGCTTAGTGTTCAGCTCTAAATTGTTGAGGGTTTACTTGCAGCTAGATCTGATATCTAATTCATAGGATCTCGTGTTTTATTTAGATCTGTTTCTATAAAAGATTTTGAGTGATCATATATGTATATAATTAAGCTTTTCCGGTGATTACTCGCTTAGAGGCATACAATACAATACAGTTGTTCAATTTGTTTGATAAATGTTATATTGATTCTCTACATATTGAAATTTTCTGTTTTTATATTCGAATTTCAGACAATATAAATTTGTTAAATGATTAATATATTTCTTTTTCTCATTGAGCAACTAAATTAATTTGTTGCAAGCACCACTATGAATGTATTTATTATTATATTCGAGACACAAAGTCCTATTTTCATACTGATTTTATGAAACTATGAATAAAAGATCTGATATAACTAATTCAAGCATTTAACCTTTAAATTATTTATTTGAATGTTTGTCTTCAAGGTTAGTCGAAGATTAAATCTTTGCATGTAATGTAAAGATATTGTTTCTTTTCTGATATCTGCGATAAAATGTCTACGAGTTTTCTGTATAAAGAATGGTAGAACAGTTAAGTGATCAAGGTGTGCATCATCATTTGGATGTATTCAAAGAGTATGTAAAACATTCGAATTCTTGGAGTAATAATTGTATTGTACTGTACAAAAATGAGATAAATCTATAGAAAGTTTGTATTCGAAAGATAATGGGTGCTCTCATAACCATCAAATTCACTTAATAATGTAAAGGAATACAGACTTTAATTGTTTCAGCACTGTTGATATTTGTTATTTTTGCTTAATAATTTAAACATAATACAAGATTCCTTCGATAAAATATAGTTCTTGCCTCTTTTAAAAAATTGCAAATTTTGAAAACGTACCTAAGTCATGACATAGTGCTGCAATTCGTATACATTCCTCTTCCCAATCATCCATCTTTATGTTGGGATCGTGGGTCCATCTCTTTAACCCCTCTATCATTTTGCAGGCGAGATGATAAACGCTACAATGTCAAAATATCAAACCTTTAGAGACATGAATTTTATTGATTACTACCATTAAAACGTCAGATACTTAAAACTTTTTAATCAAATGACATCCAGTTACATTTCCTAATAGAACTCAACAGCTCCATGGCTTTTATTGTCCTAGTCTAAGTAAACTGCATATCCCTTAATTCTGATACCGAAATCTGTAATATATATTAATTTATAATATAGTTTTACGCACGTCATTTGGGTTTATGATGTCGTTAACAGTTGAATGTTTGAATTTGCCTTGAATAGTTTAATTCTTTAAATTCAGTGACTAGCATGGGTTATAGTAAAAGTAAAATTACAATACGTGTAAAATCGTTATAAATCAAGGCCGATTAATAAAACCATGTGAACGTCTATTTCGGTCAAGTACGCCAAGCTTTAGTTCCAATGGAGGTCACGAAAGCATCATGTGAAACTAGGAGTGCATTTGTTCTGTAGAATTATCATGCATGCCCTATTTGACTCAATAATTTGAGAATGTCAGAACATGACTGTTACATTAATTCACAGTATAACAATTTAAATACTCAAGAATCTTTGGCGATTCAGATTTTGTTGATTTGGGGTGCACATAGAGACTATATAAGGGAATTAAAGCACCATATTATGATTTTACAGTTCATCTGCCAGTTTTGTAAGAGTCGTGAAAGGAAATCGCGATTTATTTATCTTGGACTTGCATAGTGGGAATATTTATTTTAAAACAGACAGTACCTTTAAAATTATGTGAAAATATTCAAAAACTTTAACATTTAAATAATTTTGTTGGATTATGTGAAACTTTAGTGACATTCTACTTTCACAAGATTACCTTTAAGTAACACGTTTGGATTTAGAACTGCGATTCTTCAGTGGTGCTAGCACGTTAGCACATGAACACATTAGAACCTTCATTCGGAATACCTTTGGATAGTTTTGGATTGAAGTAAAATTGATAGTTCAATTTAGGATAATATTCTATGAATTCATACACTGTAATTTTTTTAAAAAATTCTTTCACTTTGTTTGATTTTATATTTTAGGGAAATACATTTATATTTTTGGACAATTGACTGCTTGGAGGGTTTTTCCTTATCTTGTTGCACAGTTTAAGCCTCTAGACATAACAATACCATCTACTGCACAAAACAGTAAAGAGAATGGTACCTTTTAAAAATCATAATGTGAACGATAACGGTATGTATGTACCAAGATTACATAGTCGTTTTACATGATACACATATATTGCCCTGAGAAACCTCCTGCTTTTTTTTCTTTCTACTTCAATGAGAAAAGCATCTGAAAATATGTGGTTTTTCTGATAACTAATTTAGATAGGCAGAGTTGAAAATCTCTTAGGAAGCATAAGAATAAATCATTTCCGGAATTTCACGCTTCTATAAATCGGTTTTTATTAAGCTGCAGTTTTCGTGCACAGTTCAAGAGAGGATAAAATATGTTCAGAATATGGTAGGAGAACAAAGCATTTATTAGATTATATATTTTATTTACAAGCTGATGTGTTCTATGTAGTCTCGGAGTAGTTATGGTTGTCAGCATAGCAACAAATAGTCTGGTATGGCCAAAAGGAGAAATTAACATTACCCGCCGTTTTGATTTCGGCTGGTTTGGCGACAAGCAGAATTTAATGCTAACAGCATAGCAACAAGGAGAATGTAACATTGTAGGTCCCTCTGAACAATAGGTAAACTGAACATTGTCGGACGGTATGGTGGGACATAGGAATTTAACATTCTGGAATATGGTGAGAAATGCGCATTTATCACTTGGAAACACGTTAGGATCCGAAGGGATTTAACATTGCGTCACTCTCTGGAGATCTATGTAATCTAACAGTGAATCCAAAGATTATTCTTACTGATTAGTACCTACACTTACTGATCATATACACGTATCCAGGCCAACACCGACACATGCTGACTAATACGCAGCCTTCTTTACCTTAACACAAACACAGGCAGACATAATGGGAGATAGCTGAGGGTCACTAACATGGTCCTACTGACTAGCACCAACATATACTGATCAATACCCATTCGTACAAGCCAACACCCACAAATACACACCATCATGAAGCATTACCAAACCTTTCAAAATCCAACATGACGGCCTTATCATCAAGACTAAAACCATTCTGAAATTCAGAAACTGACACCTGAAGAGGATTAAAACAGCAAGAATATGTTATGACTGTTACTGAGACCAAAAATCGAACAAAAGTTCTATAACTAACACTGAGACTACAAAATCCAGCATATAATAAAATAAATATGGCCTAGCCTAACAATCGTACTATAGATCCCAAAAAGTTAGTAAAAAAACAAGAAGAGAGTAGCTTAAAGATTGCAATATAAATTCAAAAATAAAAACACAAATGAGATTAAAACAACAGAAAGAGAAATATAGAAATGTTCGTATACATCTAAAATATTCAGCAAACATAACAAATATAGCAAATACAAAATATTACAAGAAAAAATGTTAAGATTACAACAAAAGGTTTCTAAAAATTCAAACTCAAAAATTTTCAACCAATTTTAACAAATTTAACAATTTTTAAACGCTCAAACTAAAACATGGTAGTATAAGATATAAAAAGTAAGAATTGAATAAGATATTCAACAATTTCCAAAAATATTATAAATTTGTAAGGATACGGTTTGAAAGTTACAAATAGAAATACTGCAAAACACAAAAGAGAAAATAAAAAGATTATAGAAAATTGTAGAAAATGCTTAGAAAATCGAGCAAATCTACAAGATATGAACAAATGAACCAAAATATAATAAAACTGTACACAAATATGAAATGAAGAAATGAAATGAGTTAAATAGATTTTGAAACATTTATTTTAGTATTGAAATTTAATTATTGCCATACTTGTTTTAAATTCAAAATTGCACAAAATGTTTTAAAATCCAATTTAAAAAGATTTGCACATTAAAGATCCGTAACAAAAATTAGAAAATTGAAAAAATGAAAACATTAAGCACTTGTAAAAATCATATTATTGGTAAATGTAATAGTTTATCGGTGTGTGTTGTATGCATAGGCATGTATATCACGTCCCTAATAATGATAATAAAAACAAATCAATGTAAGTTTTATGTTCACTTATGTTAAATAGGAATAATGTTTCATTTCAATCATTTCACAAGAATCCATTTGTTTTTGTTAGTGTCTTAAATTTCTTAGAGAGAATGGTTTCTTCTGCCTCTTCAGCTTTTAAAGTCTCCTTTTTCTCCTTTTCTCTTCGCATTTACAACAATCCATTCCAGGGTTAGCTTCTCCCCTGTGCTCTGAATGGCCCACAATGTTCAACTATGGACGTTTCCTAAATGAAATGCTCCCTTCTGGCCGCACATTTGTGTCTAAAGTAATTCCAATAAATACTCCTATCACAAAAAACCTAATATCATCATGGGCAAATCAACATTACAAATCGAAGGTATATACTAAAACATTTAACATTAAAGAAAAATTATCTCTGACAGAAATAAAAAGTTCGTATGTGATATCCTGCAAAAATATAGCTGTGCACAACAAAACGGATCACAAACTTCTGTCAATTATAACCCACAAGAACCTTATATGAAGTAAGTATTTGGAGTGTTACAATATTATACAAACCCTATACTGTGCACAAATCGTGTATGAGTTGCACCAGGGTACACATATTCTGTGCAACCAAGTTGTTTCACAAACCGCAGTCTTTGAAACTCTCTTGTATCAATGATTTGGACAGCTATTGGATCTAGCTCTATCATACCATGTACCGGATCCAAGACACTCTGAATAATCAAAAGAAACAAAGTCGCTAATAGCAGTGCAAAAATGTGAGGAAGGGCTAAAATGTCATATTAATTTAAAAATGCGAGATGAATTCCGGGTGTTTTGTGTAAATTTAAATTGGCTCTAGAGATTCTCTAAGTTTTAATCTATAGCTTGCCTAATTGCTATCTGGTTGTGTGATAAAGCGCATACCTTGCATTAACTGATAATAAAGAAAAAGAAAAAAAAAACAATTGATCAAAAGTTATGAAAGTGTTGCTGAAATTCCCTTACTGGACAATGAAATGAATTAAAAGCCTGACAATTTTAAGATAGAACAAAATGTTAGCATCTATTCCTATATTTATTGTCTTTTTATCTGGTATACACAATTATTTCTGGAAGTTAATTCATTATTTTTAGACAACCTAAATAACGACCATATGGTGGTCATTTCTTATAGGCCACTAATTTTACTGGAGTCTACAAATTTTGTACCATTTTCAAAATTTATTCGCATACTAGTTTTGTCGCAAATATTTCACACACAATATTTTGTTTAAACTAAGACAGGGTTTCAACGTACAGACAACGAATTGCAGTTCTTTTAGAATATTTATAACAGTACATGTTGCTGTCCTTACTGTCCAAGTATTTATGGAAACAACAATTTAAAAATGATTGAAGTATTTGTATTTTGTGTCGGAGTTTCTAAATGCGTTCATAGGTACGTCTATTATTACATTATTTTTCACAAAATATAATCTCATCAGGTAGAAACAATAATTTACCCAGCTCTTTGAAAATATTAGCAATTCTGAATTCTACAGAACAAAACGTCAATAAATTTAAAGATCTCACATTCTCCTAAAATCATGACAACGTTGAAATATATTTTCATCTCAATAATGTGACTGCTAAAGTAGATGACCCGATATAGAAAGTGTCCTGGAAATTTCTTCCAAATACTTTGATTATAATCAAACAATATTACTTTTCTTCCGGCGCACTCAGCTGAGCATACCTAATCTATAAAGTCAAAGAGTAATGTATGTATGTATGTACGTATGTATGTATGTATGCATGTATTCATGCATGCATGCATGTATGTGTGTGCCTTTGTGTGTGTATGTATGTATGTATGAATATATGTATGTATATATGTGTGTGTGTATGTATGCACGTATGATTTTATGTACGTATGTGTGTGTATGTATGTATGTATGTATGTATGCATGCATGTATGTATGTATGTATATATGTATGTATGTGTATGTATGTATGTATGCATGTATGTATTCATGCATGCATTCATGCGTGCTTGCATGTATGTGTGTATATGTGTGTATGTATGTATGTATGTGTGTGTATGTATGTATGTATGTATGTATGTATGTATGTATGTATGTATGTGCGTGTGTGTATGCATGTATGCATGCATGTATGTATGTACGTATGTATGTATGTATGTATGTTTGTATGTATGTATGTATGTATATATCTATGTATGTATGTATGTATGTATGTATGCATGTATGTATGCATGCATGCATGCATGTAAGTATGTATGTTTGTATGTGTGTGTATGTATGTATGTATGTATGTATGTGTATGTATGTATGTATGTGTGTATGTGTGTGCATGTATGTATGTTTGTATGTATGTATGTATGTATGTGTGTGTGTATGTATGTATGTATGCATGTGCGTACGTGCGCACGTGCGCGTATGCATGTATATATATATATATATATATATATATATATATATATATATATATATATATAGTAGTCTATGCCCATTCAACTAATGTCGAGGGCAAATACATAGCAGTAGCAAATAAGACATACAATAAACAGACGAAGAAGTGTTGAACTTCTCATGATTTTGGGTCTCATTAAAGTATTGTTTGAAACTTGAAGTGATCGTGCCTTATTGGCTTGAACTGCGATGTTAATATGGTAGTAATGTTAGCCGTTGGATAGTAGTTACATTAGCGCGGAAGTTGTAGTATTATTATTTGCAGCAGTGGTAGCAGTAATAGTTGTGTCATAGTGGAGTGATAGTAACAGTGGTTGCAGCAGTAGTAATGAAAAACTTATTTATTTTGCAATATTGATAGCAATAATAGTTTCAGCAGCAACTTTAGCAATATCAGCAATTGTAGTAGTAGTAGCAGCGGTAGAAGTAGTAGTAGTAGTGATTTGGTTATGGCAGCATGATAAAAGTTTTGAATTCCTCCGGAACCAGATGCATAAGCAGGATCGTAGTAAATGCTAACAAAACGTGTCTCCGTATTGTTGCTGTCCAATACGTTACCTACTGTTTGATAGATTCGCGTAATATTTTGGATTGCGATGCTTGACGTGTCCGACGAGCAATAGGACTAGAAAAGGAAGTTTCACAGAAGTCATCTGTTCTTCTTTACACATTCCTTTTCTTGATTTCTTTTATACTTCCGTCTTCTTATCTTTATTTTTCTTTCTTCTGCTGAAAAGGGTTTTGACATCATCTTTTGGTCCCAGACTTCTCATCTCGGAGGAGGGATAGGTGTCAAGAGGATTGAGAAACTGCTGTTGCTATTTTTGTTTTTGTTTTTTCTTCGTTTTTCATTACCTTCTTGAAATCCCTCAGGATAGGTTAAAGCCGTCTCATGTAAACTTTCTGATCAAACAGTTAAAAACGTTGCAATAATATCCCGTATCATTGCAATGTTTCAGTTTCTGACAAGCCTGTTCGATCCATGAACGGTTTTAACTATTGTTGTGAGAGTGACATCTCTGTGAGATTAGGATTAGGACGTAAGTGCGGTACCGGTTGTTTGTACCATCGTTTGCTAGGAACTAAAGTTGATGTTCACCCGTCCATAAAATCCAAGGGTGCAGGTGTGAAGTCCTTCCTGAAAGGTCTGCCTTTTGTATGTTAACCTCAGCATTCCTCTTAGAAACAGTCCTGAAATTGATCCTAACAGAGAACAACTAACCTATCAGCAATTGAAGAAAACCTCCTTGATAAACGAGCATTATTTTCCTATGACTGATTGGATTTTTCTTTTTCACCGTTCAGCGAAGAATGTGACGATGGCAAACTAATTGTCGTTTCTGTCAAAGGTGCCGTTCCTTTCAATATATTCAAACAACATTCACACACGGTATCAGTGATTTCTTTAGATGCTCTTTTGAATTATATGTTTTTGCATCAGAGTATTGATTATGGTAAGCACTGACAAGACATCCTAATGTTTAGCTAAAAGAGATGAGATACCATATGTTCCCTTTTGGAAGCCACCTCTGAACGTTGACGATGGAGTGAACCTTGAGAGAAGGACATCTTTGTTCAGAGGGAATAAAGTGAATCACGTCCAACACTTCTTATTGTATGTTGGAATTCGTCTTCACGGATTGTTTGGATGTCGTAGCAGCTTGAGTTTATGCACCGATGGACGATGAGGTGTTGTCAGTAGACTAAATCGTGCCAGTTTTTGTTTGGAGTAATCCAGTAAACTTAATAACTTGCCTGTTCTGTCTTGCACTTTTTATTAGGGAATGCCACCGCAGTGGCTGCATCAACCGAAGACAATGCAGGAGAAGAATAAAACGTCGATGGAGAAGAAGTTTAAGTCCCTTTGGAACTGAGATTCCATTTTTCGTCAGATGGGGAAGCTTGTCTTAGGTCGGGATTGGCAGGCATAATCAATAACGAAGGAATAAAAGAAGAGGCTGGAGAGACGGTTGCTGCTAGAGATTTTTTCTTTGTCTAATTTCTCTTCTTTGTTGACAGTTTTGCTGTTTTAGATGGTTTTGCTCTTTTAACTACGGTGAGAGAATCCAACAATTATGAACACACTTGTGCATTTTGTTTTAGCCTGATGGCATATAATGCACAATTCAGGTAGATAAGACTGAAAGTAAGTCTTGTTGAATACTGTCCGACAGGAAAGAAGTAAACGGTGTTTAATAGGCATTCTTTTTAACGGATGAAAGCTACGAAAGAGACGTTAAATTACTGGACCGGCATCCTGACACCATTCGCTTCGCGAACAATCCGCTCGCAGTCTCAGATAATATGGAGTGGTAGGTTTAATATCAACCAGTAAATGCGCATGAGACTATTGAGTGGCATCGTCATTAATATAATTTAACCAAGGTGTTCCTAATTGCTTAGCGAGGACTTGAATCTGAGATTTTTCTCTTGGACTTTTCAACAGCATCACATAAGGAACATTGAGACTGATTGTGTGAAGTACTTTACTTTGTTAAAATAAATTTGGAGTAATGTAAATGATACCTGCATTACTAGGTTGTCATTTCCTAATAGTCAGACACGATTCTATCGTCTTCGCGAGTAATTTCTCCTGGACTTTCTTTGTGCAGCAAGTAAGCCGATTGTCTCTCTTTGTAGCACTACACTATAAGCTGTGGTGGACAACCGAACAAAATTGACTGGTATCCCATCAGACGTTTGACAAATTATGTTATGCCTGAACCACCTTATCCAGCAATCAAGAGTTATTATTATTATTATTATTATTATTATTATTATTATTCCTATGCAACGCTTGTTGCAGCCAGTAACATACTGTTATATATTGTACTTGTTAAACACATTGCTTTGTAAATTGATTGCGTCCATTGGAAGTCTTGTTATAAGCACATAAATTGCCAAGTATTGCATATTCCGTATATCAACGTGAGCAAAAACTAATAAATAGAGGATCTCAAATGGGTAATGATTTAATATTGAATTTATGAAACGAGTTGAATAATGTCCAGCTTTTGCGAGCCTTGGCGAGCAAAAGCGGACATTATTCAACGAGTTTCATAAATTTAATATTAAATCGTTACCCATTTGAGATTCATTTTATCACATAGTTTTTATTTCAATGGAATTTAGATAGAAGAACGAATAATTTCGTTCATTCTGACATATAGTCTCTTATATAGTATGATAGAGAGGGTCCAATGTCAGAACGAGTCATGGGGGTAATCTGAGGTATTTTTGTCACTCTGTATGATTTTTTTCCTTCCGATTATTGTTTTTTTTTCTTAAGATCAAGCTCACGTCGAACACCTGTGTACAGAAGACGTAAACAAATTTCGAGTCGGATTTCCATCCCATAATATACCACGTAAAGATGCTGTGGTTGGATAAGTTCTATCTGTTAGATGATTAAATAAATATACCGCGTAGAGATGCTGTGGTTGGATAAAGTTCTGTCAGTTAGTTGTGGTTAGGCTCCTATTTTTATTTGCAACGAACCCCTGTGCCACCCGCTATCAAGTAAGCAATACCCTTAGTTTTACTTCTTATTTTTGTTGTTGTCTTGTAGTTTTACTCCATTTTTCTTATGAAGATACTGTTATACATGACATAACAAACCTTTGTGGGGGTAACATATTCATATTCAGACAGCCGAGATAATTTTTCCTCAATTTCCTTTCGCGAGTTGAGTTAAAAAATGGCCGTCAAAAAATGTTCATTCAAAACAAAACATTCCAGAAGGCGGGGTTAAAAAAGTTTTCCCACGATCGCAGCCAATCAGTAAAGAGAATACTGCACAATAATTTCATGGGCTTATTTGGACCAATCAGAATCACATAAAGTGATATGTTCACACGTATAATATCAAAAATATGCAACTGCTCACACTGTAGGCAAAGTGTACCGACCATGTGATAAGAATAGGAACAATGCCAGTAAATGAAGAATGGTGATTCTCCATGTCGCCTTATATATGTGTGTATGTAAGCATCTACAGGTTTATGTATCTCTGTCATTACGCTTATGCGTATCACATCGCTCTAATGTAGTTAGAAAAAATGTTTTAAGTAAATAATTCGGCAATAGATACTAGCGGTCTGGATTGGAATTATTCTGGGATTTTCTTCGTATTATATGCATAATTTGTTTACATTTTGAACAGTAATTATTAAGAACCACAATAAAAGGTACCCTTATATATTTGAAGAGGCAAATTTCAATAACGCCATTGTCCATTTGCCTCATTGTACTTAAATGTACGACACAATTAAATATTAGCGTACCCCCGTGGTACGCCTGGTGTACATTGTTCAATATGTTGGTGCCTCACTAAGCTGCACATGGTGTACAAATACGTATTTGGAGACATGCCAAGATCGATTCAACATTTTATTTTTAGTAACAAGGCTTATTTGTTGGCCTTGTGCAACGTGAGTCCACCGATATAATCCAAATACTCCACCATGTTCACTTAATGGAAATGACAGTGATTTTATCATATTGTCAATATTTATTCGGCATATATCGATTTAATAGCTGTGTTTCTTAGCGTAGGGAGTGTCAGCACACTTTCAACAAATATCTTATACAACAAACATAATTTTACTGATTTTACCATGGTACACCTGTGTAGCATATACGCCATAAGTAAATATTAGTGTCTCACTGTGGTTATCATTGTGCACTAACGCGCATTCGAAGTCATGCCAAATCACTTGAAAAGAACTTATTCTTATACAGCTTATTCATGACCATTGCACAAAATGAATCCAGTTACAGAACTATTCTTCTTTGCTCGTCGAACTGGAAATTGCATTATTTTTATTTATCTTGAAGCCACTATAGCTGAGAATATTTTGTTAGCAAGAAACATAATAACTGAAAGAGTCATTTTTGGAAATAATAATAAAATCAGGACATGTTAACCTGAGTATCAAAATTGTTATAGATAGCATTTTAAAAAGAAAACACTATTTTTAAAAAATTAGATAGATGGACATGTTTCCTAATTATTTTGGTTATGATTCTGATTCCAACTCTAAATGAAGAAGACGACAATTAAGACGAAAATGTTTTGAGTGAGCTGGCTTTCAGAAGCAGTTGAAATATAAGGAAACATAACACCAAAGTCGCAAAGTTTGTACTTACCTTCCATTTACTTGAGTCCGTCATTTTGTTCTGGTTGTCCTCAATATTTTCCAAGAAGATATACAAGATTTAGTTTTGCATCCTGAAAACTGAAGGTATGGTTTTACTTTGACATTCAATTATCATAGCTATATATGTGTACCAATTACTTTTTAAAATGAAAATCAGTATATGCTCGAAAACTGTTACGTCTGTAATCTACAGGTAAACCATATCATGTTTAATATCAAAGTTTCAAACCTCGCTATTTCAGCAAGTTATTTTATGATATACTCTACCAGAATTATTTTTATGTTACATCAGCTACTAAAATACATTGGTTTATATCCACGCATTTAATCGCTTCTCCTGTCCTAACATGCTCTTTAAAATATATGTGCCTGTGCATGTTATTGTACATGAAGATAGTTTTATAGTGTGGATTTTACCAAGCCACTTACCGAATCGTAAAACTCGCATTATTTACATTGTGTTGAACATTCTATACTGCTATCATTCCATAGGAATGTTTGTTATTGAACTCTGCATACATTCAGTTCAGTGTAATACCTGTAGCTGCCGAACTATATCATTTTCTTCGTTGGTGTAGCACGGCTGATTACATTTGCCTCCATTTTGGGGTATAACCAGTTGGGTTAACATTTGGATATATTCCGTTCTTTTCATCTCTGCTCTATACAACGAAGCCCGAAATCGAACAATGTATTTGATTCGTTCGGTTTCGGATAGTTTGATTTCCAAAGGTATAAGATGACTCATAGTTGGTATTTGTGGAGTTGTGACTATGAAGAGACCATAGAGTTTGCCAGTTATTTTGCACCCTGTCGTCGTACATTGTTAGCCAATAGCCACATCTATGAAGTTTTGCCATTATTAACGGTGGCTTCCATTTCACTACCGGGGGCCCCGAGTAGCCGAGTGGTCTAAAGCGCTCACCGTTACGTATCACTGCCGTCTCACTTCTGTCTGCGTGGGTTCGAGTCTCAGGTTTGGCCAATGTGGGTATGTGAGAAAGCTTGCCAGTAGCTTCTCGTGGGTCGGTGGTTCTTTCCGGGGTTTTCCCGGGTTCTTCCTCCACCATTAATACTGGCCGTCATGTATATCATATCTTGTGCTGAAAAATGGCGTTAAACCCTACAACAACAATAACAACATTTCACTACCATCGTCTGCTTTTCAGGGGAAGTAAGTTTGAAACCCAGTATGCTTACGTTGAAGTTCCAGTTTCTCCCCTTTCAGTTTTGAGAGCAAGTTGCCATATCATTCGCTTGTTTGATAGGTTAAAAGAATAACACTATTAACAACTTATTGCTAGTGTTGCATTTACACTGTACAGTCTTCCAAATTACATGTGTATGGTTATTCTAGGTATACTTATCTGGGCACCAGTGGATAAATAATTGATATATTTATCTTTATTTCTATACTTTCATTTACATTCTCACATAGTCATATTTTAAAATACAATCTACAGACATCTGCAGTCTGACAGGCAATGTTTCTTACATATTCTCTCTCTCTCTCTCTCTCTCTCTCTCTCTCGCTCGCTCGCTCGCTCGCTCGTCCACACTCATAATATTACATTAAACTCAACACTTTAATCAGAATTCACAATATCAACTTCAACTGGTGTTGTGGTTTTCCCATATTTATCAACTTCGTTTGTCTTTCCATCAAGCAACCAAACAGAAATAATTCAACCTAGACCAAATTACAAATTTGGTTGCAGAGACGGCACATGTAAATTTACACTCAGAAATCCTTTGAGAACGAAACCAATTCTATGTTGGAAATGAGAGCTGCCAGAGATATTCCAGTATTAGAAAATTCCATGACGGCCAAATTCTGAAGAAGAGTTTCCACCGGGTTTAACTGCGTGTGATGAATTGTTCTCATCTACGGATAAAGAACCAAAGGGGGGGGGGGGAGCCATGATGTGACGCATGGTACAATGGTGAATCTACCGGTTACCTCATTATACGTCTACAAAGCTTAAACTTAAGGCGGCAGCTGGATTTGGATGATATAACAGGGATCAGGAACAACAATGTAAAACAACAGGACATGACAAATATATCTGACCGTCACTGCCTTTTAAAGCCAGCCAGACAAGGTCAGAACTGGATGCCGCTATGCAATCAGTCGGGTTATTCAATCAGAATTTTAGGGGGAGCCGAATACTGACTTTACTCGGCGGTCTGTCACACATGAATGATAAAGCTAGTATACCAGACCCTGGAACCAACATGCAACCTATGACGGTCCGACAAATTCGAGAACTACTTTATACATTTTGACATAATTTCTGAAATAAACAAATAGAACGAAAACATAAAAGATATAAGCCACCAGCCTGTTGGAGACTTCACAAGACATTCTCTGTGATTTGAAACCAGAAATGCGTCGAAACTGTCTTCTTCTTGTATTTGCTTTAATAGCTAGCTTCGAGCCCATTAAACATACCGAGCTTTACAGAGCTCAGATGAAAAATTGATTTCGACAAAAGTCCGAACTATCTTAAAAATATATTGGGGAAAAGCTATGGAGAGACTGCTTTGTTGATGTCTTAATTGATGAAGAATTAGAATGTTCAGATGGTCATGGTAAAGTCAGAAAATTGATGATGGTCTACATCTATTGTCAGAATTCGAATCTATTCAGAGAGGCAGTGAAGGATGCGCTGCAATACCTAGAGGGCAAAGAATAGGACAATAAACAGTAGGAAAAGCAAGTTTAACTAATGAGTATAAATGCCCTGAGTCTAAATTAAATGATATTGTGGTACATGTGGCCACGGTTGAGGAGAATGACTTTAACGAAATCAAACAAGCTGTTAAAAAGAAAGGAAGTTGCCATCACTCAAGTAAAGCGGGACACTGGAAGTGGGATCGTAGCAAAAGACAGAGATAAATAAGAAAAATAATAGATCTGGAGTCGAAGGTGTTATACAGACATGCAGTCAGGAAAACTAGTTTGAACTGAATATGTGAGTCAGGGTTCAACTGGAATCCAAAACAGTATTTGATATCAAAAATATTTTTCAGCTAATCACGATCGGCCATACCTAAACACAAGCATTTATATTGTTTATTTAAGTTGACTTACTGGAACTGGTTCATCGACAATAGTGCTTCGGCAAAAGAAATATTAAACTACAAATGTGATAGTGTGACTCCCACTTGAAGAAAACTATGGAATCTAGAAACTGGTTGATCCGTACAAATTATCATTAAAATACGTGATAGATACAGTATACATGAAATGTAGTTGCGTGAGGCTGTTTAGGGCCTAATGAGAATTAATATTAGCCCATAGGTTTATATTGTGAGGCTGTATGAAGCCATATGGGAAATCCTATGATATAATTGCCCATAGGTTTAACGTGGGATGATATTATTGGCATAACACTCGTGTATAGGGTCAAAAGTGTCTATGGGGTCAAACGTGTTTATAGCGTCACAAGTTTTTATGGGATCAAACGGTAAAGGTAATGTCAAATTTGTATCAACATACACAATTTTGGATCAGCATCTTGATTACTATCCAATCACACACCATATAATCCAGCACCAGCTTTTCGATTATAATCCTAACACACCACACGTACTATCCAGCACCCACATTTTGATTACAATCCAAACACACCACACATAATATCCAGTACCCGCCGTTTGATTACAATCCAAACATACACCCCGAATATCTAATGAAAATTGTAGAAATGTTTAAGCACAAGCTCTGTACTTACATATACACATGCATTCTATCACACACAAAGGTAGAATGTGTTTCTAGAAATACTACTATACCCTTTCACACATAATATTGGAAGAGAAATGTGCAGAGGTTTATGTTTTATTTTCTGTGGGGAAAGACAAATATATATAAAAACAGAGACAACGTTTTGGCAAATATGATTAATGTTTCTTTCTTTCTTGAGATTTCTGTGGCTCTGAAAAGGGGCTTTGAGCTTTGCCACTACTTTCCCTTAGTGGTCGCACCTCCTGGGTTCAGCCACTCAGGCGCACAGCTCCGCCCCAGTTCTTTCCATTCTTTCTTCACGATGTCTTGGCGGAGACCACCGGCCTAAAATCCAGGTTCGTTGGCTTCTTTTTCCAGTCTGCCTTCTCCTCTTCCGGCATCCATTCTAGATTGCCCAATCGGCGGATTGTTTCCTAGATCTTCATCTAGTTGGTATTGAGGCGCTGGAATGACATCTCTCTCTCTCTCTCTCTCTCTCTCTCTCTCTCTCTCTCTCTCTCTCTCTCTCTCTCTCTCTCTCTCTCTCCTTCATTTTTCTCTCCTCAGCCCACGCCGCTTTGATCTTCAGTACTTCTTTCATCGCTTCTTTGACGACCATTTCAGCAGTTCTCAGAGAAGTGATTTTTCTCTTCAAGTGTCACTTGGGTGGGTAGACCACAAACTCTTCTACCAGATCCAGGAGATCCTCAAATATTTTCATTAAGCTGATGGTCTCAATCAGCATGCCGAATTTTGCCATTCTTCTTTTATTTACGGTTTACCATGAATGACAACACTGGCGAACGAACATGCCTCGCTCCAAAAAAAAAAAAAATGCATAATGGAATAGAAACTGCTGAAACCTAAAAGAAACACATTGTTCTGATTTTTACATAGGTTTACCCAATGGTAAGGGGGTGTTTACAGACACACCCTATACCCAAACAAACATATATAATACCCAACAAAAACACATTTTACAAGGGCATGGAGCTTTACTTTTTTTAAAGACAAAGATATATATAAACATACACAAAACATAAAGTACAAGTTTATTTTGGTAGAGTGATTAGAACATCCACTTTCAAGAAATGAGGGTGACGTTGAAAAGTTGTGTTTATGTTTTGATGAGTGGACCTGGATTTACTTTCGTGCAGGCGGCCAATTCTCGCCATCGGCGTTACTGCTGCAGAGGGACGCTTTTTAGAATCAGAAGTCCTCTGTGCCCATTATGCACTAGACATCTTTTCCCTTATCCTGTTGCTGCCACAGTTGTTGTTACCATCAAAGATATTCATGAGATCTTAGATGTTCCTTCCTGCTTTGGGAATCATGATCAGAATTTACAGTTGTGTTCAGATATAATTCGAGAGGCTTTATTCACTTTAATTACTTTTAGAATTACACAGTGTTCATTGACCTTTGGACTAACACACTACTTCGACATTATTGTAACGCATTCAAAGATATTCTGGATTGCATCAATTCGATACACCAGAACATGCAAGACTATTGGAATTCATTCGAAACACTCTATATTTGCGGACTTGTGATAGGACATTGAGGACTATTTTGGATTCAATTTACAAATCTGTGTCTCTTGATTTTACATTTTGTATTGTACAGAAATAACTATCTTACTGATTTTACTTAACTTGTTGGTTTTACTTTCTTTTTGTTATATAATTTAAGACCTAGATTCGTAACATTAGGCAAACATCAGAATGTTCTTCTCCAAACAGAGAAAATGAAATTACCCATCGGTCAAAAGAGAAAAGATGCATGGTTCGGCGAGGAGAATTTCTACCCATGCCGATAGGACCATTGTTAAAAGTGACTCCTCCTTCGTAAGGATTCATTGCTGGACCACTTTTACAAGATAAGATGATACAAGATAAAAATGTATCACATCATATATTGCATCTCATGGAAGGACGAAAGCTCATATTACTTCTGTACAAACGAATAATGGATACCTCATTTACCTTCGAATCCTAATCACACCGAAGTGTCACTGTTAAAACATTAATTACAGTCGTTGATGATCGATTTGTTAAAAGCAGAAAGATTGCCCTGAAGACGATACGCCTGAAAACGAAGTGATGTTGTTTGATTGTTTGGAACGTCAGAGGCTAGAATATAAAAGCAAGTGGTGCTTAGGAACGGAGATTGTGTTCGTTCCTGGAAGTTATTTCGCGTTTGAGAGACATCCAAAGTGACTATAAGAAATGTTAGAAACACTTCTTACTTGTACATGGTGAAATTTAAATATTTTAAATCTGAAGTGACACCAGAGAAAGCAGCATGTTTCATAACAGATTTGTGAGACTCATTGAAATGAGAAAGCCAAGCTAAAGATGACGATCGTTTGAGACCCTCCATCAACAACGATAGCGTGAAGTCTCATGTGTCGATCAGGTTTAGTACACCTGCAGAATTAACACCTTCCAAAGTCAATGACATAATTAAACACGTACGACTATGAAATGACGCGATTAATATAACCGATGGAAAATCATGAGAATGAACTGGAGTCAGACTTCATGGAAGACCAGTCCAAGAACAAAAATAAACAAGCGAATGCTATCTTTGTTTTTACTTTGAATGCGCACAAGAGACTGACATTTATATCCCTAATTTCGGCAGAACTCGTCGTGCTTGTGAGAAGTGTATCATGTCAAGTGTGTCGGAAACTCTTGCGAAGAAAGAAAGAGAAAGTTGACTAGAAGTCGTTTGTCGCTCTTATCATCCATGCTTATAATGCTACAAAGCATGACAGTACGGGATATGTGACATACTATGTGAAGATCTGTAGGTATTCTAGATTGATGCATATCATCGACTTTGAGACCCAATTCACAATGTGGAACGTCCAACTGATAAAATGTATGATTGATTTACATCGAGAGCTGCACAGAAAATTGCAAACAAAATAAAGCCAACTATGACTTCAGACTTCGAGAATTCATTCTACAGAAAGGTGATAGATAAGTATGAAACGTTGGTATCATAGGTAAATCCAGAGTGGTAGACAAGTGGAAAGGAGATACTTATAAACGCCATTAAGCAACTCAAGTCCAATGTACCACTCTCTTACCTTAGTGTGTAATAGTATTTGTACGTGTAAGTAAGTATAGAGCGTAAATATTCCTACTTTTAGCTGGATAATGGAGGCATGGGTTTGGACTGTAACCAACAAGCAGTAAAGGGATAGAATATGTGATGTATTTGAATTGTAATCAAAATACGGAAGCTAGATTGTATATATAATAATAATAATAATAATGAGGACTTTGTATAGCGCCTAATCTTTAGAAGCTCTAAGCGCTTTACAACATTTGACAACACTTAAAAAACATATAATGATATGATTACAAAAATAAAAACAAACACCACGAAATTAGAAACAGAAAATATGCTGTAAATATTTAAGGCAAGGATACATTATTAGGTCTTTAAGTCTGTTCTTGCAGTTGAAATAGGTGAGTTTTAAGAGCGCTCTTGAATGAGATCACTCTGTCTTTGTGTCTAAGTGCAGTGGGCAATTCGTTCCACGTTGCTGGGCCCTGGTATGCAAAAGAGCGTTGTCCATATGATTTCATCTTCATAGTGGGAATAATGAGAATACGAGTGTCAGAAGAGGAGCGTAAGCATCTTGCAGGTGTCTACACATGGGTGAGGTCAGATAGGTATGTTGGACTGGAGCCCGTCAGTGAAACGTAGCACAGAGAACAAATTTTGTGTTTAATTCTGGATCGTATGGATAGCCAGTGTAGGGTACAGAGCAGGGGAGAGGCGTGCTCTGATCGTGGTACTCTAAGGATGATCCGAGAAGCTGTGTTTTGAACTTTTTGAAGTTTCTGGAGTAGATATTGAGACAAACCAGACAGAATTGAGTTACAATAGTCCAGTCTTGAAAGTACTAAGGAACATACAAGTGTTTTAGTGGCATCAACTGAAAGATACTTGCGAATGGAGTTGATGCGTCTCAGCTCAAGATATGCAGCCTTGCATATGTTCATGACATGTTGATGCAATGAGAGAGTACTGTCAAGAGCAACACCGAGGTTTCGTACTGACTGTGTGAATTTAATGTTGTTGTTGCTGATATTTATTGTCTGAGGTAAAGGATGTGAATGAGAAAGTCTTTGTGTTGTAATCAGAATGGCTTCAGTTTTATCATCATTCATCTGCAGCTTGTTACATGTCAACCCTGATTTCACATCGGAAATGCAGCTCTCTACGCCTTGGATGGTAGCTTCAACTTCAGCTGGATGGCTAGATTTGTATATTTGGGTGTCATCAGCATACAATTGGTGAGACACTGGATGATAATCTATGACACTTGAGAGTGGCTGAGTGTATAGAATGAAGAGAACAGGTCCAAGAACAGACCCCTGTGGAACACCACAGCATACATCAACTGGGCCGGAGTGTTTTCCATTTGCGGACACAATTTGTGTCCTGTTGACCAAGTAGGACTTGAACCATAGTAAGGCCGTATCATGAATGCCAAATACATGCTGGAGACGGTGAAGTAATATATCATGGTCTATAGTGTCAGATGCGGCAGACAAGTCAAGGAAAGTGAGGACTGTAATTTTTCCGCCTTCCAAAGCAGAGAGAAGGTCATTGACTACTTTCAGAAGAGTAGTTTCAGTACTGTGGCGAGGGCAATATGCAGACTGTACATTGCTAAAAAGACTGTTTGAATTCAGATGAGATACAAGTTGGGATAGAACAACTTTTTCTAAGATTTTTGACATGAATGGGAAATTAGAAACTGGGCGGTAGTTCTTTAAATCATTATGGTCGAGTGTTGGTTTCTTCAGCAGAGGCTTTACAATGGCAGTTTTGTAAAATGATGGGAATTCCCCAGATGAGATAGAGGTATTAATAACATCAGTTAGTGAAGGAAATATTGGATCCAAGCACTCTAGCAGCAGTGACGTCGGAATCGGATCCAGTTCACATGACTTTGGTGCACTCTTCATCACGATTGTACGTACTAAATCCATAGAGACAGGTTCAAATGCTGCTTACGGTTGCCGCTGATATTCTGTATCGCAACTGTATGGTGACGACGAGTCAACTGAAATTGTGTTGTCAAGTTTATCTCTGATGGTTTGAACTTTGTCACGGAAGAAATTTGCAAACAGGTCGGGAAGGTCGACTAGAGAGAAGGTAGCTGTAAGTGGTGTACATTTGTTCCTTGACAGTAGCTTGTTAGTAATCTCAAATAGCTCTTTGCCGCTGGAACTGCTGCGTTGGATTGCAGATAACAATTTTATCATTACCATTCCCGTTGAGCCCATAAACTCCTTTGAAACTATAAAATATTTCGACCCATAAACACTTTTGACTGCATAATACCATCCCCGTTTTAACCTATGAACGATTCTAACATAGAATTTCCAGTATGAACCCATAACGCCTCACAATGAAAACCTATGGGCTAATGTTAATTTTCGTTAGATCCCCAATAGCCTCATACAACTACAACTGCACCCTGACCACTAAAGTGAAGGCACCGTTTTGAATTGGTTATAACCTTCAAAGAAAGATTAACTATCAAATAGATATGGGAAAAGAATGGCTAAAGAAAAAATGCCGAATAGATAGTGAATCACAATCTGTTTTTTACAATTATATTTTTGGAAGACGTCTGCGTTCGGCTCGAACGGAATTATTGTGAATGCCAAATTCGAAGGCAAGAAACAACGGTTTCAGTATCATGAATTGAGCAGTACATGTCGTTTTGAAGACATTTGGGTGTCCTGAAATGGATCGTTTGGTTTTGTCCTGTATCGATGATGTTTATCTATATCCAGTACAATTTCACCTCCTAGAGGGGGCTCTGCAACAGGGACCCATCTGGTCTTATTTCTCCAACAGAGAGATTTATCCCGAAAGGAGGCTCATTGGCCCCCATCTCGCCCACTTGTTCTGGTTCTGGTTGTTATTGTTGTTGCTGCTGCTGTGGCTCATTTTCCCTTGTCGTGGCCTCTTTTTCACCCTAATCCAATTTTAGCTGAGGCGATTAAAGTTTCTCTCCTACCTTTGGCGCTCTCTTTTGTTACTCGCCTATGCTCTTTAAATAAGTAACAGAAAAGAGTGAAATACAACAAGCTTTGTAAAATTTAACAAATATATTTATTTCCCTAGAATACAAAGTGAAAATGAGAAAAACCAACTTAGGTATTGTGAATTAAATCCCAAAATAATCCAAGAATTACAGACACAAGTCCTAGTAATTTGAAGTCCTGAATAAAATTCCAGTGGCTGTCTTTAACCAAGAATTTCATCAGAGCACCTTTGTATTTCCAGAAAAAATAATCACTTGAATTCAATAATTTGAACAAAAATAGATTCCAGCCCAAAACTCCGGGTCACAACATATAATGCAAGTTAAAAGTGCTAGATGTTAAAGCACGAATGACCAAGTCCCCACAATTACAAGATTGTATAGTTCTTTACTTGACCTCAGGTCACAATTAACATTTTCTAAACAAAAACATTACCTAATGGAAAATAACTTTCTAGAATGATCATGATGTTTACAAAATCAAAACCATAACCTGTAAAATTCACTTAGGAAAGTCCAAAACCCTGACCCAAATCAACATATTTACTTCTATTAATAAAGATCCTGATATCAAGCCCATAAACATAGAGAATAATTTAGCTATGTGTTAGTTGTTGACATAAAATGAAATAAAAAAATTTAAAATGTCAATCAAGTCAAGCAGAAATGAACTTAATTTTGGACAAGGTCAAGTCCAACATGCAATGTTACATTACAATAGCATGTAATGAAATAATTTATTTAAACAATGAAATTAAATATACATAACACTTTCTATCATCTCTTCGGTCTATACTGTCTTGCTCTTTATTACTTCCTCCTCTAAGACTTCTCTCACAAACGTATTGACTATTCTTAGCGAGTTCATCTCTCTTTCAGATGACTTCAGATGGGTCCTTTCTATAACGCAATGGCCTGTGCGGCAATCCAGGAATCGATACTGGGTGGATATCCTTTCCAACGAACGTTCTCCTCCTGAGTCAATGTTGTCTCACTATGTTGTCCTCTTCCTTCTTGATCATTCATTGTTACTCAGGATTGCAAATAATTCCTTAAATACTTCTCCATTCATATGTTCAAATTTATAGAAATAGGGATTATATAAAGGTACTATCATGTGACACGAAACAATTATGTAGTCCAGTTGTGCAAATAACCTTTGTCAAAATTGTGTTTGTTTTCACCAATGTGAACTCAATCTTTGGTGTCTAAAAGTTCCTTCTTCATCATCCTTTTGAAGTTCCACCCAATCGATCAAACAGAAATGCTTCGTTTTGAGGTGTCACTTCTTCTGGAGCACATCCGATGCTACCATGGTGCGTTTAATTGTAAGCTTTGACTCGATGTGGTAACACGTCGCTGCATTTTGAGATTATACTGATCTGCAACAACTTTCCACATACGTTCTTTCAAAGTTCTTTTCTTTCAAGATTTTCGGTTAATGTCTTTTTTTCACTTCTACTACGAAATGTTTGCATTGTCTATTAGCCACTGCATAACGTGTGAATCACATTGTCTCAAGATGAGTTTTAAAGCTCGCATTAACTGTGAACTTGTGTTAGAAGTCTGTGGAAGTTCCCAGGTTTATTTTGAAAACACGGTGATGCCCCTCATCACCACACTTAAAAGAGATTCAGCTGTTGTTCGCAACAAAATAATAGTCACTTTTAATAACAATTCCATCAGCATGGGTAGAAATCCTCCTCGATCAACGAGCATGTCTTTCTATTGATTGATTGGTAATTTCATTTTAGATTTTGGCGAAGAACGTGACGATGTCATCTTATTTGCTGTTTTTTCTATATTAACCAAAGGTATCGTTCCTTTCAAAATGTTTAAAAATCATTAACAGACAATGTCGCTAATGTATTTAGGTGCCATTTGAATGGTTTGTTTTCGCATCATGGAATTGAATTGGGTATGTCTTTTAACATCACAATGTTTAGCCACACGTGGAGGGAGTCCTTGTTTCCTTAACTGTAGAGGAGCTTTCTTTGGAAGATGGTGTGACTTCTGTCACATCTTTATTCAGGAGGTAAAACCTGAAACGAATCTTATCTAATGATTTCTATTCTTATACTGGAAATCGTATCCACTAAATGTTGGCACCTCATACTCTTGGTGTTCTCAACGGACTAAGTCTTACCAGTTCTTATTTGGAAACATCCACTAAACGTTACAATACAGATGTTCTGCCTTTATACTGTTTTGTTTTGAGAAGATGCAGTTTTTCTGAGGACAAATGTAGCAGATAATGTAGTAGAAGATGTCCACGAAGTAGAAGGTTCTTTAGAGATTAGTTTCCATTTTTATTAAATTCGGAAACAATGTACTTAAATCGGAATTTGCAGGCATGATTATTTACGGAGGATGGGAAGAAAAAGGAGAGGAAATGGTAGGAGACACCGTTACCAAACGGGGTTTTCTTGAACACGTTCGCGTTTTAGCAGCATTGCCTCCATTTCTTGAAGGAGACGTTTTCGTTTTGGATATCTCCTTCTTAGAATGCGAACTTGCTGTACCTCTCATCTTTTTTATCCATCCTTTAGGTTTAACTATATTAGCTTCGGCATTAGGACCCCATTTTAATGTTGAACAAATAATGACAACATAACGATCCACATCCGCCTAATTTCAAACTGGTTTGCGTTTTGGTTTCAGTATCGATTCTTTGATCAGCTATTTGCGACCAAGCCAGTTTATGTTTCTCATAAACAAGTTCTATTTGATGCTTGTAGTAATTGACAAGCTGTCAAAGTAAGACATCGTACCATTTCTTTAAGACTAGCTTCTTACAAATGTTAATGCAATTGTGAATTTACTAGCAAAAAATAATACCTTGTTGGAATCAATTTAGCCGATGGATAAATTAAAAAGAAGGCATGTTGAGTACTGGTATAAAAAAAAGTGAATGATGTTTTTATAATTTTAATAGTTCTTTTGTTACTCAGACGAAAATAAGGAAGGTGTGTAAATAGCTGCACATCGTTACTGACACCAGTCGTGAAACAAATTCGTAACAAGCTCAAATAATTGAGGGTGATTGGCTTTAAATCGATGAGTAAATATGACGCTTGTGTGGCATCAATGTCAGCATACCATAGCTATGGTGTTATAAACTGTTTGGTGAACACTTAAACTTGATTTTTGTCTCTTGGGCGTTTAAATAACAGTCCATAATTTGCATTAAGACTGATGGTGTGAAGCTCTTTACTTTATTAAAATAAACAATACTAGAATTACGTTGATGTCCTTTTCTTTTAAACCAAAGACTAATTTCTTCTTGTTCTTCTTCTTCTAACGTTTCAACGAAGATGACAAGATGTGTTTGATTAAAGTCAGACACGATCCCTTCGTCTTCGCAAGAAATTGATTTTGAAACAAAATACATTATCCTTATCTTTCTTTACACGTTTAATCTGACTGCACACTTTGTAACAGCACACTATACTCTGTGGCGGACGCTCGAGCAAAAATGAATTGTGTATAGTCAAACGTTGGGCAAATTCGGTTTTGCCTGAACCATTAGGTCTAGAAATTTAACATGTTATAGGAATGGTAAAGATACAATGTCTTCCATCTTTGACGGTATAACTTTTCGTGAATCAGTTTGAAGTTGTGTTTAGCATACTGAGATTCCATCAACAATACAAGATATTTTATACATTTTACACACCAGATATATGCACATTTCAAAAACACAGAGTTCATGTTTTTCTTGGATCAATTACACACGATGCCTTTGGTATAGTCAGTTACCTCTTGTTTCCAAGTGGCGAGTCTGAGGTTTCTTATCACGTACATTCATCCAGTCGTAAACATGGTGGTTATCCAACTTGATATGCATACAGCTTGGTAGATATGAAAAGCTGTTAAATCACGACGAATATCTGTTCACACTGGGGTTCATCACTATTTGCAACACGTTAAACAAAGTGAATTTATCATGGGCATATAAAGTTTTGACTGTCGCGCTGTTTCATGTACTGACTGTCTATAAATTTTGCAGAGAGAATGTACTGGTTAATGAAATCCAAGCAATCTAGACGCTAATACACACACACACACACACACACACACACACACACACACACACGCACGCACGCACGCACGCACACACACACACACACACACACACACACACACACACACCACGTTGGTCAAATTTCAAAGGAATCGTGTCGTCTTGTGTGATCAATCCCTTTGACAGTATTTGGTATTTCCCTAAGTCTTGGACACTGTCAATGACTTTCTTCCACAGAATTCAGATAAACAAAGATGACAGAAGTTATGGCATTGTCTTTTAATGTCTTGGCAGTTTATCCATGTCTGACATTTTCAGGGTAACCAGTCTACTTACAACTTTCAGATACCAATGGTTAAAAACTCTATGGCGTTTTAGATGCAATTTTACTGGTATATTCTGGATGTGTCCTTCTTAGCTAGTCATTCACATGAAGAATGTCATTTTCAATGGAATTATCATACGTTTGCCAGCCGAAAAATGCTGGTCAATCATATTGAAAATGCATTCCCTAACTTACACACATGTCGTGAAGAACTCTCTTCTTGAGGCAATGCTTTTTATAAAAATGTTTTTGTAATCCTTCCAGTCTTCATCTTCTGGATTAATTTCTATCACTGCAGCCTTGTAGCTGGAATTCGTTACATTGAAACTCATCGTAGTTGTGAGTAATTGATCAATATGTGACTGTTTTAAAAGTAATCAACTATCTTATAGTATCCAAATACCAGTAATTAAAACATGTGTTATGAGGAGGATGCAAATATTTTTTGCATTTCACTTGAATGCGTACAAAATCACTCTGAATGCGCTCACGCAATTCTATTGCCATATTCTGACCGTGCTCTTCTAAGTTGTCTATTCAAAACGCCTTCGCAGAAGACCTTTATCTTGGGTTGTCACAAAACATCGCTTTCAGGCCACGCTAGTCTTCTTCAATTAATCCTTTCGTGGAATTGAAGTACCAGTGGTTATTGAGTCTATTGGGTATTGGATGTAACAATTTTCTTTTTGCGTTTCACTTGAATCTTGACAAACTCCATGTAAATATGTACTCGCAGCTCCAAAAGTACATGGCGAATCCTCTCCACTGCAAAAGTGCACAGTTTGCAAACAAAACAATTCTTAATGTTTAATTTAACGGAGTTTATTTATGAAACGTTGATTTTGAAAAATGGTGTTGAGCATTATATTTTCACACACACATACCACACCACACCACACCGCCACCCACACCCACACCCACACCCACATGTAACGCTCGCACCAAACCGCAAAAGGTTTCACTCAACTTAGGATTTCCAGGACGACAAATGTAACATTTATAAACCAAAGCCAAAGAGTATACTAAAATATCGGGTTGGAAAATTTTGTAACCAAAACTGAAAACTCCAATCTGTTTGACACGACATTGGATGTTTTTGCAAACACTCTCTATGTAAGCAAGGCATTAATTTTTGGGAGAATATTAAATCTAGATCAAATATTTAAACGCTGCCTGGAATTCATGCAAGCCAAATTCCGAGTTTATTTAACACTGTAGCAAATATAAAGCATTCGCCAAACATCAGTATTTTCACCACACGTATGAAATATAGGACTAAAAATGTTTCATTAGCTAACCCGAAGTCAATTCGTGTACCTCAGCAAAATCTAGGGTAGACAATGTGTGTCAACGTAACTGAAGAATCCAATTATGCTAGTTTAACGCATCTCCAAACGAAAAAATTAGCTCTTGATTGAAATAACACTTATTGATATTTAATATATATATTAGATAGATAGATTGACAGATAGACTCAACTGCCCCATCCCAAGTGGCCCACGCATGTTAAGCCTATGGTCCTCATTTGCCTCCTATAACTACTGCCCCCAAGCCCCCCAAACTGCCCTTTAGTGCCACATATTACTGTACATATAAGAATGTTCATATATATGGCTGATGTACAATTTCACTGATAGTATTGTTTGTATGCCTCCGATGCCTGCAGCGTAGTCTTGTTTAGATTTGGTCTTACCTGTATGCAGCATGATTGCTCAAAAACTACTTGGCACAGGTAAATACAATTGTATAGGAACATTGGTATGCATATCCACATGACGTAATTGGACTTTTATGCCATTAGACGAATTTTGCTAATTTTAAACGTTTTGGAATTTGACCTTTTGTGTAAATTTGTTTTACAGTAACACTAATATACAAATATTAATTAATGCAGAGACAGTAGGTATGATTGTATGCATATTATAACCAGGTGTTCAAATTGTACTAAGTTAACGTTGTGCAACATATTTATTTCTTACAAATTAGCCTTAATTACTTATTCCCCTAGAATTTCCATCATTTCAATATTGTAGAATTTAAATTTAAAATAATGTTGAGAAGCTAATATTCAAGTTTAGAGATTAAGTAAGACCAAAAGAGTTTGCATGATAACATGCTAACTTATAAAATGTTTATCATCAATTTATCATTATTCCATAAATGAACAAGTACACATTGTGCTAACTAAATGCACATTTATAATGGATCAAATTTAATAATTCTTGCAATTTATGTTTCAATCATTTAGTGATAGCATTTTTATAATTTTATCAAGGGATCGACCATATAATTTTCTGGTCGAGGGTGGGGCTTTTTTAAAAATCTGTATAAACAATCACAAGTCGACTACACTCATTGATCTTTGCTTGAGGAATATGTGTCCATAGTCTAGTGATGAATTTTGTCTCTTTCGATAAAATCTGCAGGGAGGTTTCATTAATTTAAATGTATAAAGAGACCTTAGTTCCTGAGTATTATCATTTGTGTCGAGTTGAAAGGCATATTTAATTATCATTGACTATGTAGGGGGAAAAGCAAAATCAGTTTTTATATACAAGTAGTGCTTGTGTTGGAGGACACATGTCTGAGAAAGAATAGCATAAATGTTAAAGATCCGAAGTTGTTCAGTAGTTTTGAGGTGTCTAACGGTGAATTTACTTGTGCAGGGAAAACAAATATTCCGCTACTGATGGTTGACCTATTTAGGATCATTAGTCTAAATACATCGAGAACTGGGTACTCATGCATCACAAATTTCATCGATCAGTAGTTTGTTCAACAGCCCTCTGCTACAGAAATATCAAGAAGTGCTAACCAGCTGGGTATTATCAAGCTGGCAATAATGAGAGCACGTTGTGTGTGTGTGTGTGTGTGTGTGTGTGTGTGTGTGCGTGCGTGCGTGTTCTATGGGCATAATTAAATTATACTGAATATTACGTTATCGTTGACGAAGCTGGAATCAATCAAATAATGTGTCAAGTTTAAATCAAATATCATCATGTCGTAGAAGGTTTGTATATATTACCCAAATTAAATCCATATAGATTAAAGAAGTAAACGTCTTGACATTTATGGTCTGCAAGAACGACAAATGGGGCAGAAATTAATAGACCTTAACAGATTGGATTTCAAATGTGAGTGAAAATTATGTTTTATGGAACGACGACGACGACGATGACGATGTTAACGATGATGATGATGATGATGATGAATTGTCCTTCCTGCAACCACGCTTCCAATAAAATTTTTTGCGGAAAAAATAAAAGTTCTGCGTAGCGAGAGTATTTGACTTTCGTTTTGTCACAGTGACTTGACTGGGGTCATAAGATCGAGAGATTTCTAAATATGTGTTATACTTTTGCTGGGTTGTGCAACGTGACCAGTCGGATAATACAGCTCGGAGAAGACAACTCTCAGTGATACAGATCTAGTTTCCTGAATTAAATAAAAACATTAAAATCTACAATTACATATTCAAATTTATGTAGTTAAACATATTAATTTCTATAAATAACCACGTAACTAATCAGTCAAAAGTGGCCAAAATATACCCGAGATTTTACATTAATCCAATTTCTCAATACTCAATTCGTTGTGTATTAATTAAACTAAATGCACAATTTCAAAGGCTAAGTCATAAAAGGCGAATAATCAAGGTTACGATATATACATATCTAACAAAGGAAGGACAATATATGATGCTATACATGTTACAATTTCCTACTAAGAATAAATGAAGAAATGAAGGTACAGAAAATTCAAAAACAATTCTTTATGACACTTATATTATGCTGCCAAAAGACGAAAACATTTTCAAATCTGCAAGGAAAAAATGATAAAATTTAGAATTTCCAAAGAATTGTATCATTACATCCCTGAAATGAAGAGAATAAAACTCTCAGAGATGCAGTTAGAATATGCCTGTGTCTTCCTCCCCTATGTCTGGAATGTGTCGAACCTAACCCAAAATGGACATGGCTCAGTGGCGACGATAGTAACAAGTCCACATGTAAACAAGGCACACATTTCTGAGAGGCAGCTCAGAAACCGTTTCACTCAACATGTTGTATCCGATTTTAAAAGAGAAGCAAACCAGGGTCGACCTATCATCCCCAAGGTATCAGTCTTTATGTGCCCCTTTGTGCATGATCTTGTTTAGTACAGTGCTACATCATAAAGACATTATTGTAACACGCAGCATCAACCATTACAAGAAGATCTTACTTTGAAAATAACGTGCACGTAATAATTTTGAAAAAGATCTTAATTTCGTTTTTTAGAGGGTTCGGCAGTTGTGATTAATGTTTGTGGTAATGAATTCCGCTATTTGGTTGTTTGGGGTAAAAGCAAAACTCGTTAACTATCAGTTCGTGTGCATGGTATCATACATGTATTTTCATGTTGATTTCAACTGGTTTGCTATAGTTTGATTAAGTTGTGGCAGGGTAATTTTGCTTCGTTTTTCCGACTTTTACAGAAAAGCATTAATAATCTATATTCTAGTCTACGCTTTTGCAATGGTTTTCAAGACAACTTATTTAATATTGAGACCATACTTCCCCGGGTATAATCATAATTAAATGTAACAAACCTGGCTGCTCGTTTCTGGATATTTTCAATTTCATCTACTAAATTCTGTGAAGGGGGGGGGGGTGTGCCAAACCGTTAAATCATATTCTAAACTAGGTCTAACTAAAACCTAGTAACCTAAATCTTCTGCACTGTGGGAAAACTGCCTGGTTACGTCTTTAAAGAGTTAACGTACGATTTGCTTTAGTTGATAAATCTTGAATTTTAAGGTTCCATTTCAAATCACTTGCGATTGGGACCCCTAAATAATTTACTTGATTCAGACTTTCTAAAGAACTGCATTGCAATGAATATGGTATACTGGTTTTATTTGATGCCTTTTAAAGTAGTACCTTACCGTAAATATGACACTGGTTTTATATCACATCATTTTTGTCATTGGCATTATGTTGCAATTTCACTTTGGAATTGCATGCCCCACTGTCCTAGTATCTTGATGTAATATCTTAGTATCCTGCTCAGTTTTGATTATTCTGTAGCATACAGAATCATCTACAAGTAGTCGAATTTTCAGGCTCATTTCAGTTAAAACTTGATTGATGTGCAAGGAAAAGAGCACTGGTTCAACTATTGTGTCCTGAGGTGTTCACGAAGGTACTTGGACGAACCAATTTTTTTTCCATTATCACCACACGTTTTTAATGTTTCAGAGAAAAGAGTCCATACTGGTCCCCTTTATCTAAACGTTTAAGCAAATCATTACAGTTATGTTTCGCTGATGTATACGCTGTTTATGTCGTTTATTAGATATGACAATAGTTATCCAATCCAAATTTTAGAACAGACAAATCGCTCTAACACTTTGCTTAAAACACTGGTGAGCAAGATTGGGCGGTAATTATTGGTCATTACCAAATCTTTTCTGAACAGTTGGCATATATTTGCCAAGTCCAGTCCATCGATATTTTGTAAATGTCCAGAGATTGTTGAAAGGTTTGCAAACACTGATGCCAACTCAGAAAATACTTCCTAAGTGTTTTGTATGTATATCACTAGGACCAGAAGCGTTTGATGGGTATAAATCATGTAGCAGCTTTTGAACTCCTGTTACTATTATATTATTCATTTTGGGTACTTTTGGGAAGTTTCATGGTGAAGCCTGTAAAAGTTGAACCGGGTTGGGGTCTTGTTACAATGAGGACGCTAAGAATAATTACGAAAATAAAATGTTTATGCACATTTAAAGATAGAAAAATCCTACACCAAACTCGTGCGCATTAATTCCAACATTGACTTAACACAATGATGGGCACCGAGTTAAAATGATAACGAAACATGGTACGGTTCCTAACTGCAACGAAGTGTAACATGCAATTTTAAACGAATTTTTAACAATAATAAATGAAATGGAACAAATTAAACGCAAAAAGATAAACAATGATTAATCACTCAAACAATGATATTATGTCATTCAAATAGTGATAAATCAGGGACGGGCAACATACGGCCCGCGGGCCTGACCCGGCCCGCGACGGGATTTTGACTGGCCCGCGGTCACATCCGGCCGCATTCATTCCTTGCATAGCCATAGGTGGATAAAAGCGATTAAGGTATTGATTTAGTAATCCGGCCCACCAAGAACTTCATTTTCCCATATCCGGCCCGCCGACTAGAGAAGTTGCCCTCCACTGTGATAAATTATCTCATGAACAATGAGAAGTTTTCACTCAAATATTGATAAATCATTTCATATAAACTGAGACATCTTGTGGCTTCCAATTCACAATCACAAGGTATTTTCAGCCCAACCGCTCCACCGGATGGTCAAGGAGCCACCACGAATAGTCCGCCCCTCCCAGTCTGCCTAAGGATCCATAGAGCCCCTTTTGTTCCCCGCAGACCAGTTGGTCCCGACGATTTGGTCCCTCACCACAAGATAACCACCATCTTCCTCCGGGCTAACGTCACCACTGACAGCTACACATCGGGTATATACCAACCCAAATTAACAACACGGCTAAAACAACACTTTCAGTACGGTGCGAACACGGCAAAGATACAGCATAGCTCTGTCACTATCGCTACATCATCACTCCATCTCTCCTTCACCCCTTTAACCTTTTCAGCCCTATTAGCTGAAAATATAACATCTAAATCATATAATATATGTGTCACAGTCATGTATAACATGCAATAACGTGCTTGACGCATGCGCGTAAGTGGAGTTGATCATTTGATAAAATTCATATCATCGGGACTGCTGTATAAGGTTATCATAATAATCAGGTTCATGTGTGAACCTGTATCTGACGAGAATCTTAGAGAACTTGAAGTAACATTCTCTCGAACCTTAATACATGAAACATTAATGTGAATACAATCGTTCTGTTCAGTTATATACTGGTGAACTTGAAAACAGACTATAATAAATCTAATAACATTGCATTATATGACACAAGTCGGAACTACCTAAAATCCAGAATAATCTTAAAATAAACCAATTCTATCCTATAATATAGATAGAAAAATACAAGTTTACAATTCTCATACCTCTACAGCTGGAGATATTGGGCCTTAAAGTGGACCGCTTACGGACAAGACTTTCCCTAATGTAAAGTTAGAATAAACCATGAGCCTCTAAGTACACTGACTGTGTTACAATGCACGGCCTGTGCGCTCAAGGTAAATCGGTTTACCCATCGTAAGCACTTTGCTCACGCAGCATGTAGTGAACCGAACTCACTAAATCGAAATAATGTACGATATAGATAAACCACCCTCAGGTAACGTTGTACACAGAAACGAAACCCGAGTACATTCTATTCCAAATATATTTAAACAATAAATATACACAATTCCCGGACAAAGCCATCTCAGTTGAGTAGTTAAAACACTGCAGAATTATGTGTTCGGTGTATCAGCCTTCTCAACATCTACTTCTGCTAATGTGGCATGTGTCTTCAGTGGAGGAATGCCTATTACTTTGCTGCTGATGAATTTCCAGAATGGTTTCGAATCTGCACTTGATTTTTCAGTCATGTTGTTTATGTAGATGATATGTCAAGTTTTAACATTTTCTTTAATTTCAACTTTTAACTGTTTCCGTTTGTTTCTTAATTTTTCACTGCCGGTACTCTTTGCTTTAGCATGAGTTTTGTTTCTAAGGATTAGTTAGGGGAGAATAGGATCATTTGTATTTTATCTTAGCACTAACGGCAAAAATACGTTACTGGAGCATTCAGACTTTATGTCAATTCTGTTTTATGAAACACTAGCTAATTCAGCCGTAACAGATCGCATTACAATGGCTCTTTAATGAATGAACAAAAATTTAACTTTCAATAGAGAAATATCACAATTTAACAATAATATACATCTTCATATATTCAATTCCATCCGTGCTGTGGGATGTAACCGATACAGTGGTGTTTAATATGTGTTAGTATCTATATACATTATATGGGAAGACAGAAATATAATGTTTTATGGTGAATATGAGAGCAAAGCAATGAATATAAAATAAATCTGATGAAAAGCATGATGATCACACATATTGCATGTTCTAATAACCGTCGCATTCTAACTTTCACTTTGCCATCAATTCACACTGTGCACTGTAATAAGGGCGACATATCGGTACGTCGGTTGCCCGATTCACAGTCTAAACTTTCAGGAATTTTTTTTTTAGGCGGTGTGGCTAAACGTTAACGCAGACCGTAGAGTATGATTTTTTATTTTTCCATGAATAGTCGATGTGTTAGATGCTCCTTTAATACATAACTAATCCTTTAACCACACACGACAGTTTGAGGACTGCTTTTGAACAGAATCTCATGCTCTAATTGAACAATCCAGAGAAAACATTAGAAAATATAAAATTTCAAGTGCTTTTATAAAGCAGAACATTGTCTCGTTAAGAAGTAGGCTGTGCTTGATTTATATTTCGCCCCGATAAAGCTCTTTAATGACTGGTTGCTTTAATATGATGTATGTAACCAGTGTAATGTTACTTACGTTAACTGATACAACAGAGAAACAGAAAATAACTTTATGAAATATTCATCCCTCTAACACGTACACAAGTATATCAGTAAATTTTTGCTAAAATGCCTGTGTTTTATTCAACATTCTTTGATTAGAAACATTTTTTAAGGACCTCCAATGTGCTCTATGATACATTTTGATTGTATTTTTTATTTTATTTTAGCTCAGCGCGTGGTGCAAGCTCATGTTTTTGACCTACTTTGAAAAAAGAAATACATAACTAAACAATATATATCAATTTTTGTGGTCTCGGTATAAAATCAAACCTTTTTTATGCACAAATATACACTAAAGTCGGCCTTGTCACGAACAAACAGGTCCATAACAGCGCTCAATACTACACTGGACATAGTCGTTATTTATTGCTTGTAAAAGAGATATCACTTTATTAAAGAAATTTTATAGCTCCTAATCTTATGGAGACGGAAGAAAATGTCCACGTAACGTTTTGTCTTGCACAGTGTAAGTCAGCCTGACATCAATAGCACTGTCGTTTTCATAAACTGCAGCCAAATTAATTTGCGTGAGCTTGCTTTGTTTTTGCTCACTCTGTTCCTCTTGTCAGCGGGAATGTTAAAACCTTGACTAATTTTTCGTTCGATTTATAAGCAAAAGATGATCCTGGCTGAGAGACAGGACCTTCAGTCTGGTTCATTTCAGTCTTTGAACGTAGTACGACACTTCCAGTGTCCTCGCCAAAACCTTCATCTGTTTCAGTCGCTAAGATATTTTCATATCTAGGTTGTTCACTTTGCAAGTTTTCGTATATTGGCTCTTCATCCTTGTTTGCAACGTTTGAAATATCTGCGTTCTTGAACTTTTCATTTAAAAAAGCGAAAGCATAATCTGTGTCAGATGTGTTGATGATCCATGCAACGAAACACCAAAGTGCTACCATATACAGAAAATGTAACATACAGCGAAATACAAAATTTAAAGATAAACATTGCAAAATATTTAGCTGTATTATAACAGGGGTAACTAAAACATCAAGAGACATTGAGGTTTGAAAGCATGAACGCTATTAACTTTCATTTCTGTTCAGGAATACAAAAATTCTCCATGCAAATGCAAACTGAGCATTTGGAGCATATCTCATGTAAATCCTATCTCAGTAAGATTCTTTCCTGGGGGAAACATTTCGTGTAATATTTACAATGAAACTCAATCTGTCTTAATGGAACGGAATCAAACTCTGTAAGATACTGTCTTTACTTGTGGGATAAGATGGTCGGGGTTATAAGTAAGACATTCCTAATATAGTCAAATTTCAGATGTGTGTTTTGTTGTTTCTTGTTTCTTTCTTTTTTGTTTTGTTTTTTCTTTTGTTTCTTTTTAAAGCTGGGAATAGAACCCACCGTGATTTGTTCTGTTATATATACTCTCTTTTTTGAAAATCAAAGGCGGTAAATGGTGTCTTAAAGGAATGAAATGATTTGTGTTTCTGTTGTTAAGCAATATTTACTATGAATCTCCACCGCTATGAACTTTAGTTGACTTTGGTGTCACTCTACAATTTCGTAATTTGCATAGGGTTAGAGTTCTAAAGAAAAAGAATTTCCCTGAATTTCCTCGCTGGTTATGATAGCTATTTTATAAGACCTTGTTTATTTTAGGTATTGTCAAAAGAACTTTTTATTCCCTTTATTTTGGTGTATGATTGATGGGTGTAATTTGGGTTACAGAGTTTACAGCTTGACCTTACTTCAGAAGCTGGTATTGTCTAGTCTGTCAAGACTGGTTTTTCTCTATTTTAATAAGTGCTAAAGATAGTGTACTTTAGACTAAATCAGGCCGATTTTTTGAGCACGTGGGACCAGTCATTGTGGTTAGCTGTGTGCTTAGATCATGTACAATTTCCACAAGTATAATATCCAAAGAAGTTTCATCCACAATACATGAAAGTAACATAGAGGTATGCCAACGTTCTCTCCACCGTGCCTGTTGCAAATGCAAACAACTTCACTTTACACTGTCACTCTCTCAGAAGTTCATTATATATGAAGAGCACCCCTTAGTTGGTTGGTAAATTCCATTTTAAAAATTGTCATTTAATAATGGGCTCTCTAAATCATGCAAACAATGAAGTGTCGATTTTGTTACTTGTTTATACTGATAAATCGGTCAGAAACAAGCAGAGCAATGTGTGTGGTTACCAATACAAACCGGTCGGTATGCATACATCAGCACTGAATATGAGTTGTTGTGTTGTTTATTGGTTAATCGATGGTATAATACCTAAGTAAATAAGAGGATTGCAGGTTCTATACTCACCAGAGTCAGCATGAGTCAGCTTGAATCTCTATGTGTCCTTGGGAAAAATAATTAACTCACGTTTCCTAAGATGATATAGTCAATAATATGTTCAAACTGTCGTTAAAACCAAGCAAGGCAGCAACCAACCAGCCTCACAAGTAAGGAACAATGAATGTCCTTACTCCAGATGAATGTATTTTGTTTACTAAACATCGTTAATATAGTTCTATAATTTAATGTCGTTGGTTGTTATAGTCCTATAATATCCTACAAATCTTGTCGAATATTTTCTTGTTTTTAGTCATTGACTATCACTGGAAAATTAAAATATTCCTTGTCTCCACTTTTTCCCTTTTCACTGTGACTAGTAGCTATCTTTCCATTTCATAGAGAGTGTCAGCATCTTTTGTCAATAGATGGTCCGCATAGTTTATTCGTGATGCTATTTCTTGAATATTGGTGATGAGAAGGGGCAGCGTTTTACTGTGACTTGCAATGTACCGGAAGCATTGCTCATTCAAGCACTAAGTAACTGAACTTGAGATCCGATTCTTCATCTCAGTCTATAAATAACTTTGCCTGCCTCATATATCAAACATTAACACAGTTTATGTCACAAGAAAGGACACATATCAATACAGCCTTATTTTTTAATTTATTTGTTTTCCAACATTTGTATAGCGTTTCTCAACATGACACAATAGAGGGTTGTTATTAATTTACTGAATGCCTACTAGTTAGCCGTAACACCCAAGACACTACATAACACAAAATGCACTTTTGTTTGAAAGGAAAACATTACATACACCATAATGTTTTTAATAAAATTCATATAATATTAAAGAAGACAATGAATCGAAGATAGGCTGAAGCACCTATACGAGCAAATAACATGAGAGAGCAATTTATCAATGACCTATGCTAATATTTCCCAGACTGTGGCAATTTAAACAAGTACCTCCATCAGACAAAATCCATCACAGAGCATTATTACAATATAATAGGATCGTTACAATGTCTGGTAATTAAAATAAAACGTTTCACACTTTATCGCTATTGTGCATCGTTAAAACTGAATTACTTGTTTGCTGATAGTTTATACCAAAATTTCATATATGGTAATCGAAAGAAATATAACATTGATTTGAGTTTGTGGAATTTAATTATTGACTTATTAGCTAGGAATTCAACAGTTTTCTGTCATCTACGCCAAAGTCCAGTTTCTGAAATTTCTGTTACAAATTTCTGACACTGCTCATCTAGAAATATAATTGTACCTTTCCGTTTCTTTTCAACAATTACTGTCATGCAGCACTACCACATCAAAACCTCTGAAGCATTTGCACGGTTAAAGTCCAAGTTTTGGTAATTCTTTCTGTCTTTGTCATGCACACACACACTGCATCTAAAGTAAAATTAATACCAAATGATCATTTATTAATTTTGTTTAATATTACATCCGCTAATAATATCAGATATTATTAAATACTGCGTTATTATTCAATATGGTACATATGAAATGACACAGGATGAACTGTTTTGATCAAAGTATATTATTTTCTTCTGTCAAATAGAAAATTGGATGTCTATGAATGAAATAGTATTTGACGCTATGAAACAACTATGCAGGTTTAAAAAGGATGAAATGAACGAGTATACAATAATTGATAACGTTGGTCTTTATATATATATATATATATATATATATATATATATATATATATATATATATATATATATATATATATATAGATATATATATATATATATATATATATATATATAACGCAAAATTTTATCTTTATATGTCATCATTTATTTTGTCATTACATACTACAGTAAAATGATGTACTGGAACTCTGAATCACCTATTCTCTGCTGCGAAGTCAGCATTTCCACGAGCTCGTCACATCCCATCTCTCTCAAGACGTCTACGAGCTCGTCACATCCCATCTCTCTCAAGACGTCTACGAGCGCAAAGAGTGCCCTACCGCCTTTGTCCAACACTTTCTTTAAGAAGGTGGCTGCTCTAGCCCTCCTTCTATTCTGTTTTTCTCTTAGATCATCGAAAAATGTCTTGTGAAGAGTTTCTCTGTCCATGAAGGTGTCTTCAAACAGAGATGGGTCGATTTCATCTACAATTAATTCGTAGTGGTGAAGAATATTTTCTTTAATCTCTTGGGAATTTCCTGCAATGGCATTTACGTTTATATAAAGAAAATTACAAGGTTTGTTTCATATTACAAAGTATGATATATTTTCTATTGAGAATAGGAAATGTTTTAATTATTGCTGATTACTACAATTAACTTGGCATCTTTCCAGCTGACTTGGCTTTTTGATCGCTAAACAAGAAATCACCAAATTATCTCCAGGTCCTTACTGTGTGTATTGGAAAGTGAATGCATTTCAGATACATCCGTCTATTAAGTCTTTGATATCTAATTATTACTTGCTGTACATCGATCCTGATTTTCGGATACTTTCAAAGATATTTGTCTTCGTTTTCGTTTCCAAGGTATCAATACAAGATTGTCTTCTCTTAGGATCTATGTGTAGCAAGCAATTCAGGAACAAGTCTGCAGCCTGAAGCCTATCTTTCGCAAGTAATCTCTTCAGCTCAGTAATCTCTCGATCGTTAAACATTTTCTTCAACATTTTATTTTCCAGAATCTCGGCAATCAAAGTTTGCACCTCGATTTCCTCTCGAAGAAACGAGCGGTTGTCTTTGATCAACTGTATCAAGTCCGTCTCAGGCATCCCAGTTTCTGTATTGAAAAGATGTTGTCAAAGCGTTTGATAGTTTTTAGCTTACACATTATTCAACTTGCCTTATCGGACAAGGAACAAAATTCATTTTCTTAATGTGATTTCAAAACAGTAGCAGTCGTATTAGAGGTGAAGAAGAACCAGTGATCCACCTGATCGCAACAGGGGTGGCTCACAAGTGGAAACTAGCAGCTTATTCATTTATTTGCCTCAAACATATTAAATTTAAAACTCCATACCCTCAGGCACAGTTCTGAAATAAACTGGACATTTAATTTGCATCCATGACAAGAAATGTTTATATATTTTTTAGAAAACGTTTTGAAGACAAATAGTTGACAGCAGTAATAGACAACTTTTATTGATTTATATTTTAATTGATGAAATATGAGAAATTATTCAATCTTCTTGTTTTTGGAATTAATTGTTTTAATCACGTTTGTAATATTTTGTAGCAGTTTGAAATATATGCAAAGAATTCTTTCATATTCACTGATGTAACAGATCACTGAGGGACCAAACATGTTACTTCACATAAAGCTCTACATCACACAAAAATTTAATGGCAAATGTAGGTTAAAATATTTTGCTCATATGTTCTCTCTTGCTTTAAAACGAAACTATACTTTCGATATCTTCTGCTTCCTCATGGTAGTTGACCTTGAAATCGATGGACAATTTCCCCTCAGGAACAGAAGATACAATCTCCTTCTCGCTTAATGAATTCAGCACGAACTTTTCCAATTCACCATTCTTGCACATTTCTGACAACTTCTAATATGCATCTCTACTTTGCGGCCAAAGATGGATAATAACACAACCATGCTCTGAGCTTATAATTTTACAGTCTGTTGGTTTCAAGGACGTTTGAAGCTTGATTGCACTGTCAGCAGTATTAATAAATTTATCGATTGCCAGTTCGGCCGTATGCACTGTTTGTCCATCTTTCTCTAAACTCAATTTTAGAGAGTAATGTCCATCTCTGGTCAATGGTCCTGAAATTATTGAAGTGTATTTCATAATAGGAGATTAATTACTTTGAACAACTGCAATTTCATTTCGCGCTCGCTCGTACCCAGACATGAGTCAAACATGATGTCAATGAATACTTAACTTCTAACTCTAGATGTAAAGTACGATTCCTACAAAAAAGAGACTGCTTGGGATCTTGAATGATGTACTAGAACTGTTTTCTGATATTCCTATTCTGACTGTTTAAAAATAATAATTTTTATATCAGCAATGCGCCACATTACAACCATCATGTTTTAAAATTTTGCAAAGTGCGAAGATTGTTCATACGAATGATTTATGTAGAATTGTTCTAAAAACAATACATACAGAGTCATTGCAAACTGAAATACGGCCTTAAAAATGCAATGACTTTTTCAGAGAGTTCTTTCTCTATCATCTTCAAGGTCTTCAGTACCTTGTGCAGTGCATGCATCTTCAGGTTCTGTTTTACTCTTAACGATGATGACCGTCTCTTCTTCGACTGGAATGAGGTTCAAGCATATATATATATATATATATATATATATATATATATATATATATATATATATATATATACTGAGAGAGAGATACATAGAGGACAACGGATGAATGATGAAAATTTAAATCTTGTTGCATCCAAAACCTGTCTCCATAATAAAAAAATCTCTAGCATTTCCAGCTTTAAGCATTCATAAGACACATTATAATTTTACTCTCGATATCTCAAAAAGCTTGTCAAGAATGACCAGAAAATATTGCTTAAAGTAATACCTTGCCGTAAAATTACCAACAAAGTGCATTAAGTGGGGTTTTGTGTCTGCTAGAAGGACTAGTAGATACAGATTTACAGTCCCTTGAGTACAATTGCTTTGTAAGCCTTTTTAGTACTGGTCAGAATTTCACAAAGAGAACTTTTTAACTTAAAGCGAGAAGACCAGGATCTGGTTGACTAAATTTTAAGTCAGAATGAAAGTTAAGACGAAATTATTTTGGAAGTAAAAACAGATAAACTCAAAACTTTTTGTAGAAATTTCTACCTTTAACAAACTGTCTTCTTTACAAAGTCATTTTTATTTGTCATGTGTCGTTCAAACATAAGTTTTCAAACAAAGCACAAACTCTATGTAGCAGAGATACCACTCTCTATATATTTCCACCTATTTTAATGTTTGAATAGTTTTAAATGGTGTTGTGATCAGGGAGATTAGATCTGTAGCCATGATGGTGATCAGGGAGATTAGATTTGCAACCATGATGGAACATAGAGGCTCTCATTGAACTGCTATTTATAGAAAAAACTTGAGAACAAATAATCATTAGTTCATTAACAATGGGGAAATCAATTGTTACGCGTACTTAATGGGAAGATCTCCTAATCTGATTGTATCTTATTTAAAACCGTCTCCAGTGTAAACGCCTCAAAATGCCCTATGAAAACAAAATGTTGGACATCATAGAAAACATAAACATGGAAAATGTTTTTGAAATTCGTATAGTTTTGAAAATATCCATTTGTGATAGAAATACATTAAGTTTTGAAGTCTCCAAAACAAAACCAAGAAAATATCTGCTTACAGTGACACAAAACGGTACTTCTATATTCCAACTGGCCTGGATCTTGCGATCAGAATCGACATTGTATCAGTTTAATGGGATAATGCTTTCATTATCAAGTTTTGAAACCACTACAAGAAGGGTTTTTATCATTCAAAATTACTGCAATAAAGCTTTTTTTTAACTATTCTTGTAACGAACATGCACTCGGTATGTAAATGTTCTATGAGAAAATGACATACGATCACTTTCTGGGACACTTTCCAAACTAGATTCATCGTTGATGATTGTTTCCAACTGTTTTACGATGAATATTTCTTGTCCATTGCCAATCTCTTCTAGAGCATACACAAGGACCAATAACGACGACGGAAGCTTTGGATAAATTGTTTCCACGAGCTTCTTCGCCATCTTCGTCCTTTTCCCCCAACACTTAAATATGACTTCATACTCATCCACAGAGAAGATGTTCTCTTGCGTAAAGAAATCAATTATATAATGAGGCGAGAGTTCCTTTATCAGGAAGTTTTCTATCTTCGGCCAAATTTTCAAAATAACCCTTTTCTTCCATGTCCGCATGCATGGTCTTTCTATAAAGAAAACCCAAGGAAAACACATATAGAAGCGAAATCTCCAGCAAAGTTTAGATACCAAAAAGGGTCTTTAACAACACATTTCATAACCATATACATATTTATTCACACACACACACACACACACACACACACACACACACACACATATATATATATATTATATATATATATATATATATATATATATATATATATATATATATATATATATATATATATATATATATATAAGGAGAAGAGGGAGATTTCTTAATATAACAGGAATCGTTAGTAATATATTATATATTCATTGGGTCCCGGGTGGCCGGGTTATCTAAAGCGCTCGCCTTTACCAATCACTGTCATCTTTCCTCCGTCAGATTGGGATCGAGTCTCGGGCTTGGCCAGTGTGGGTATGTGAGAAAACTTGCCTATAGCTTCCAGTGTTTCAGTTGTCCTTACAGGGGTTTTCCAGGGTTCTTCGTCTACCATTTATACTGGCCGCCATGTATAGCCTATCGCGTGCTGAAAAACGGCGCCAAACTCACAACAACAACAAAATATATTCATAGTTTACTCCTTAAATTGCTTTTGCATCATCGTCATGAATGTTATTCAGTTAGCTAATTTTACTTTCAAACTATTTTTGTAAATAAATAAATTGTCGTCATTTTGTCAATTACATCATTGTTGATGGGGCGAGATTTGAACGACTTCTTTGCATCTATATACAACAGTTGTATACCAAAACACATTTGCAAGACCAAGGAAACTATCAAACACCCTTCACAGTTCGATGCCAAACAAAACAAAATAAAGTGGACAGAAATGCACTTAACACAGGCCCTGTTCAGTATCCTGTGAAAGTGTTTGAATGCATTGATACAGTGTATACAGTGGTACTTTGAAAGTATCAAGTAACAACATTGAAGAACATGTATAATAATAGCGCAAAGGCGCTTGAAAGAATAAAGTAGAAATATATTTCTGATTTTCTGTTGTACTAAAAACAAATTCAACATAGAAACCAGCATATGGACAGAGCATACATAAAGGTGATGAGAAAGCGCTTGAAGGAATAAAGCATGGATATTTTTCTGATCTTCTGTTACATTAACTAATTTTCTTTGTATTATCCGGCACATGGACAAACTCATTTTTTCATATATTCTGCTTGTGTAGGGAACAGGATTTCGGAAACAGTATACAATATTCAACAATAATGATTGAGCGGCGAGAACCATATGAACTCTTCCAATATTCACTTTCCTATTATCGTGAAAACAAGGAAAGATGAAATGAATGGAAATGAAAAATCTTGTTGAGCACAATGCAAGTAAGTCAGAACTTATTATAACTTTACAAGAACTCTTAAACGTAATAAAGGGAGACAAGTCAGAATTAATTAACGTATTGATGAGCATGAACAAACAGCTCACGCAAATGACAGATCAGAATACAAATGATCATTAAAATTTATCCCAGGAAGAATTCAACCAGACACGAATTATGCACATAAGGAAATTAAGAGAATACGTAGATCTATCATAGGCATTTGGACAAAGTCTTTAAATGAAAGAAAGCAAGCATATTGGAATAGTTTGAAATTTAAAAATACTAGTGACATGCATGAAACAGGGTTGAACAAGGAAACATCAATTATCCCAAGGAAATACAGGCTAAACTTAATTCCGGGAGAACATATTGAAGATAAATCAATCAGGAGAGAAACAGCATTACATCAGTTTGACGCTGAAATCAGAATAATGAAAAGCAAAATAAAAAGATAAGAGGACAAATTTCTTCAAATAGATGAAGCAATGAATGTAATTTTTGAACGCAAATCGACTGGTGAAATATATGAGAAATTGGAAGAAATTTGGGGACTTGAGTGTAAGAGAGAAGAGAAAATAAGAAATATTGGCTGCAGGAGTATGAAAATAAATTTGGTTCATATATTTTCATTAGAGAGGAAGAAATTGGAAATGAAAATAAGGGAAACTATGATAGACACAGGAATACACCAATGAATACAAATCCTGAACACAAACTACAGTCATGGTAAATATAAACATTCACTCAAAGAATCCTGAAAAGAAACATCACAAAACAGTCAATAGAACTATTCATACTCGACCCCAATATTATCAATATAAGGATGGACCAAGGAATGCACAAAAAGATCAAACTAACAAATATTATTACCAACATAGCCAAGAAAGATCACACATAATCCAGAAAATTATCGTCTTCATGGAAATAATAGCAACAAATATTTAATTAGAAGAAATGGAATAACATATAAAGGTCAGAATGTGAGAACCCTTTTTTTTAGATCAAGGCCAATACGACAGATGGAGGTGGAGGAAGCATATAAATATTAAAAAGAAAAATAAAAGACAGTCAGAATGTAACAGAAGGAGAGGAGACAAATTTGAAAATATTAATATAACAAAGCCAATAAAAGAGATCCATCCAAAAGTAATAAACCTCTCTAGCTGAGAACTCACCGAAAATGAGAGAAATTTACTGACGAAAGGTCTTAAATTTACTCCAACACCTAGAGGTAATATAACAGAACTACGAAAGGACATACAGGAATTCAGTCGCAAATTGAAACTAAGCGAGAACTTTTACAGAAGTGAGGAGGAAGAAGAAAAAGAAAAACCCTTGGTTAGAAATACAACAGGATGGAATCCACCTAAAAGTACAGATTAAGTCCTAGAGGATGTAATTCAAACCTTAAAAGAATATCCATTAGAAGTGAATCACAAAACAAAAATAAGTTACCAAAAAATGACAGACAAGCTTTGAAATCTTTATTGGACGGCAAATCAATCATTATCAAAGAAGCAGACAAAGGCGCAGCTGTTATAATTATGGACAGCAATTTTTACAGAGACAAAATGCTAAATGATGAGGCATTCTACGAGGAAATAAGTGGACAAGCCGATACGGACACTCAGAAATTAATAAACCAGGTAATTGAAAAATAAGGAAATAAGTTATCTAACGAAAAAAAAAGGATTATTTAACAAATTTTGAACATCATACAAGTTATTTTACGGACTTCCAAAATGCCACAAAAGTAATATCATCACAGAAGAAATTCAGAAGCAAAATTCAGAATGTGTAACAATAAACAGGCCCGAAGATTTAAACTTCAGCCTATTGTAGGAAGGACAAATAGTTGCACACAAAGACTACGTCATTTGCTTATTATTATATTGAAACCACTTTGCAAAGAAGTTCCTAGTTTCGTAATGGATGATATTGATTTTCTCAACGAATTACCAGACATCGTCAATGAGGAATCAACTCTCATTACCTTAGATATAGTAAACTTATACACCATTATTCCG
>JAECUM010029300.1:0-25644 GCA_016617855.1 Megalonaias nervosa | reverse complement strand
CTCTAATACTTACCTAACATGTAAATTTAACAAATAAACATATTTACAGCTGGTTTGGGGCATACTTCATCCTACTGGATAGGTCATTCTCTTTTGAGAGCCATGAGTACAAGGATTTTGAATGGTGGTAAGATCCTTAGATGTAGTCTGACCATCAAGTTTTAGGTGAACCTACTCGAACAAATCCGTTATTGAAGTTAGGTAGGTCTTTAAAATTTCAATTCCATAGTAGTGATAAAAAGTTTAAAAATGGCTGGTGTCCGTATTAGATGTCCAACTGCCACCATTTTCATTTAAAACCAACTAGACATTATAAGAACTATTTTAGTGAAAACTGTGTTGATATGACTATCCATTTAGGAAGAGTGGCAATAACAAGATTTTCAAGATGGTTGCTGTAGCAGCATTACTGGATGTCTGACCTACACCATCTTCATTTAGGACCAACTAGATCTTGGGACAAATCTGTGTGTGTGTAAAGTTTCCTGGCAATCCTCCAAGAAGTCTAGGAGTAGTTGCAATATAAAAAAACTTGTGCTAATGGCTGGACACTGGACAATGGACAAAGACAATGGACAACAGACAAGATGCCATTCCTTTAGTTCTTTTGGTCTATGACCAGTAGAGCCATAAAATTTCTTTTAACATATTCAACTAAAAATATGATGTTTCTTGCACTGAGAGTGGTAGTCAAGATGCAATATTCACCAGACAAGATATGAAGTAGGATACTATCAGAGAAAACACAATGATGGCATTGTATATGTATGAATTGCTACATCTCTACTAAGTTTCCATGAGCATAGAATTTTTGTCAAGTTCAGTATGATGATGTAGGTAGCACATCAAAATTCATAAAACCATGGTAAAAGACTGATCATTTTCATTTCATAAAATCTTTAATAATTGTTTTACTTGGGAACTACAGTAATAAATTTAACTGGCTAATTCCTGATGAAAAACCTCAGTTTATAAACTACTCAATTACACTATAAAATGACATCCATGAACAATGACCACAATTTTTGTGTACTAAACTATAACAATATTTACTTGGTTAACTGTGGACAAGGACCACAATTTTTTTGTACTAAACTATAACAATATTTACTTGGTTAACTGTAGACAAGATATCACCTTTGTTAGAAGATAACACAGTTATTTCCTGAAAAATAAAATGCTCAAGTTTTTCTTGAAGAAATGAATAGAGGTCAAATAAATGTTTAAAACTTGCAATAGAGTAAATTACCTGGGGAAAAGCACCATAATTCCAGATGTAACCATGATGAGGGAAAAAATTCTTGACAAATCTGATTTTCCCACTCTTAACATCCTGTTTCATTGGATTAAGCTTCTCTTCTTTGTTGAGCTGAAAACAAGTGTACATAGTGGTTTATAATATGTATACAGAAACAGCATACAAGTTAAGCATATGCTTCTTTTTCAACTATAAGCAGAAGTACTGAACAATCTATAGTATAAGTCACATAGGTCATGTAAGCATTCAACACCGACTATTTCAGTAATGGGTGTCATTTTTTAGAATCTGATTCTACATACCTTTTAGTGGCAAGCATTCACTTCATTTGGATTGGTATACATCCATATTCCTCTGGAAGGTCATTACTAAGATGCCCTGAGAGGTGCATACAGCATACTCAATGTTAAAGTACTCAGAAATTTTTGGACGTAATGAACCTAAAGGTGTGATCCAGTACAATCCTGATTGAATGTCGCGTGCTGTGATGTCACAATGAAAGCTATGCATATTGATAAACAAATTCGTACTACCCTCGATTGTGAAGATTCCACTCAAAGCACTCTTACTTTGACCCAAGTTTAGTACATGGCCACCATTGTAGAAGTCCATAGCAATACAGAATTTTCATCTGGAAGTTTCTTGGTGACAGTTAAGGTGCAGAGCATTCAATAATCAGGACTGAACAGACTTTGGATAAAGAAAATTAGTGTTAAATTTTAAAAGAACAATTCATACAGTATTTAATTTAAAATGAGAAAATGCACATACATGACCCATGTAACTTGTACTGTAACCAAATGCAAAACCAAAACCAAGCAAGTTTTTCATGCTCACAGTATTGTATATTATCACTTTATTAGTCCCCTTGCTTGGGGTCAATAGGGATGGGGGATGGGGAAGTAAGAGGCAAGGAATTATTCTTACAACTACTTTACTTGCAGTATTCTTTCTGAATATAAAAAAGGAATCATGGGCTATTAATAGAAAGCAGTCTTGATGGAGTTCATATAAGACTAACTAAAATTAATGTGGTTTTTATTATTATATTATTACTGCTAGTTTTCCATTCATGCAGAACTTATCTGTCTATATACGCACAATACAGAATCAGTTGGCAAATAGTAGTTGCATGTTCATAGAATTTACCATGCTCGGTTTTCGAAGCATAGATGAGAGTGTTTCAAAATACACAGCAGCTTTTTTTTTATAGAAATTAACACCTGACAACATAAATTCTATTAGCGGAAATTTTTTTCGAGGGCAGTAATCTTGTATCAACTATAAATGTGTTGGCTAATTCAAAACAAATACAGTAATGTGAATTCATCAATTTTCATTGATAGGCTTCTTCCTTACCCTATGTGCAAGCCATCCACGTCTACAAAGTTAGGCTCAGGTCTATGATGCAGAACTACTGTGTTTTTTCAGTTAGCAAATTACCTTACCTTTTGACCCCAGAATCAATAGCATTCTTTCTTGTCCTAAGTGCAGGCCATCCACAAAGTTTGGTTGAGATATGTCACGCAGAACTATGTCATTGTACAGAAACTGTTTTTAAATTATTTCAATGACCTTGACATTTGACCTTTTGATTCAAAAGTCAATAGAGTTCTTCCTCACACCAACCGCAAAGCAATTAACTAAGTTTGCAAACCACAGATATGCAGAAACTATTTTTCTTCTACAAAACTGACCTTGACTTTCAACCATTTGAGCACAAAATTGATAGGGTTTTTCCTTGCCCCAAATGTGTGTGTGTGTGTGTGTGTGTGTTTTGGATTTTTAACGTAGCTTTAACAATTTTTCAGTCATATCACTATAATGTCTGCAGTGTGGCAGTTTATAGTGATGTCTAGCACTGGGGCATCATGCTGTCCCACCCAGTCACATTATCCTGACACCAGACCGACCAGTCCTAACACTAACCTCTTAATGCTGAGCTCTAAACGAGGCAGCTGTTAGTACCATTTTTATAAGTCTTTGGTATGACTCGGCCGGAGATCGAACCCATGACCTCCCACATCTGAGGCGGATGCTCTAACCACCAGGCCACCAGAGCGGTTGGCCGTCCCTAATGTAAGCCATCCACAAAGTTTGTAAACTGTAGATAGTAGACAACTAGAGATGGACAGATACTTGGCACAACCACCCAAACAGCCTGGCTGGATTTTAAGATAAAAATTGTATCTTGCTGGATCAGGTTCCCTACATCTCCCATCTTTCTGGGTGTTGATAATAAAATAATAAAAACAACAAAATGTTTCATGGTTGACAAAGATGGGGTGGGGGGAAATGGACAAAATGGGGATGGAGAAACCTGGCCTGGTAAAAACCGAGCCGGCCAGGCAGTTTGCTGCTGGGTACCCAGCAAACTTTCCCTACCCTCCATCCCTACAGACAAGTAAAGTTATTGTGCAGAAAGCAAACTGGTAACAGACAAATGAATGGATGGACATCACATAATACACACTGCCTTATGGCAGGCACATAAAAAAAATTAAAAATTTTTAATTGGTTATTTTATTCCTTTATTTGGAACTGCAATTTTTGAAATTCAATGGAGTATTTTGTAACACTAACTTGCTGAGTCATAACCATTAAGCAAGCACTGCCATGCATCACCTATAAATAACTCGACAACCCCACTGCCCTTATATGCTCTGTGTTGATAACAACTGTTTGCTCCACACTGATACATATATGTGCCTAGTCCAGTGTATGTGATTTGGATATTTAACATAGCTTTAACAATTTTTTCAGTCATATCGCTACAATGTATGCAGTGTGACAGTTTATAGTGATGTCTAGCACTGGGGCATCATGCTGTTGACATGTAGCATCATGTCCCACCCAGTCACATTATCCTGACACCAGGGCAATCAGTCCTAACACTAACGTCTTATGCTGAGCACCTAGTGAGGCAGCCGTTAGTACCATTTTTATAAGTCTCTGGTACAGCTCAGCTGGGGTTTGAACCTGCAACCTCCCACATCTAAAGCGGACACTCTACCCACTAGGCCACCAGAGCAGTCCGCTTAGTCCAGTACTACTGCAAATCCCAGTGCTGCATATGTGTACCATATGATGTTAACTGAATGCTTATTTGTTGGAAGTACAGAACTTCATATATTTTTGATTATCACATCCAATGAAAGAACTGCTAACTCCATATATTCATACAAGTTTGGAGCAAGATGTGTTACAGGTAAACACAAAAGAACTTTTCTGCATTGTATGAGACACATGTAGCTGAGATAAAGATGGATTTCAATTCAGATACTAATGAGTTTGATGGGTTTAATACAATGATGTAGAAGGATTCAATCGATCAAGCATAGAAATTAGATTGGATAATACCTGATGCAAGTGATTTCAAATCAGATGAGGAGGCCTTACTCCATCTTGCACAATGGAGTGATGAAATATCCATGTTCAAGATCACTCATTTTGATTCTAATGTCAGTTCAACTGCTGAGCCCAGAGTGGTCTAAAGCGCTCACATTTACGGATCACTGTCAACTCACCTCTTTCTGTGTGGGTTTGAGTCGCAGGCTCGGCCAATGTGGGTATGTGAGAAAGCTTGCCGGTAGCTTATCGTGGGTCGGTGTTCTTTCTGGGATTTTCCTGGGTTCTTCCTCCACCATTAATACTGGCCGCCATGTATAGCCTATCTTGTGCTGAAAAATGGCATTAAACCCTACAACAACAACTCAGTGTCTGAAGAAATGCTTATTAGAAAAACAAATACTTGTGCCAAAAATGTGGAACCAAAGCAGACCCAAAGTGGTATGAAACCAGGATCACACTGACGTGGGCATTTCTTGGGCTCTACACCATCCAGGGGTGATCCTACCAGGTAAAGTGGATGACTAAGTCACCTAAAAAATGTAAACTTCGCCTTCTTCTGTTAGGAAAGTGCTTCTCGTACAATGGAAGTGGTAACTAAAACTAAAAGGAACTGCTTATCATTGGTATTAATTGATAGTGGAATATATTACTGCACTTGTACATGAGTAAGATCACAGTCATCATGTAAGTGAACCATACATATTACAATGGTCAAGACATCTCTCCCCCCTCTCTCTCTCTCTCAATATTTGATTGTGAGGTGCTAGAAGAAAAATGTCATGGAATATCTGTCTTTGTCATGATTATTCATCTTCTAACTTAAACAACGTATATTACTAGTCCATGCTGCTTTAGCACAATTACATCTGCTGTATGTTAATTTTTAATACTGATGATCATGTAATTGTTTAAAATCCTTCTTAATATGGGATCTGATATTTTTTCATCCACGATCTCTTCCCCAAAATGAAATATTTTTTACACATGATTTTTCATACTTATTGGAGAATTTTTTCTATACGAAAAATTATGTGACATTTAATAAAATCATTAAGATGACATAATCCATATATAAGTCAATTCGGACTATATGATGAAGCCAAAATTTTCTTCTCAATAAGTATCATCTTATAGGCTGGCAAATACAGTATAGTGAATTCAAACATGGAAACTTTGGATTTTATTACTGTGATTCGACAAAAGACTGTCTGCACATCATTACAATTCAGGTCACTGGTACATTAGAACATCTGTGACTAACGGCCATGACAGGCACGTCAACAATTTCAGCACTGGAAATTATTTGGAATAGCACTAAAGTTTATTCAGAACTTTATTCATTAGGACTTGTGTTATTAATTCCAAGATTATTTGGGATTTAATTCGCAATACTGCAAGCTCTCTGTACATTTTTACTTTGCATTCTAGGGAAATAAATTAGTTGTTGAATTTCACAAAACTTGTTGCTTCTCACTCTTTTCTATTACTTATCTTAAGACCATAGAATCATGAAATCATATTAATATTGACAATTTCTTTTTAAAGCCCAATTATTTGAAGATTTGTGACCAGAGGGACTCTACTGTGGTACAGTCCAAGAAATATGCAATGAATGACAGAACCTTTAAAAATAAACATGTTTTAAAAAGCTGGAAGGTGGGGGGACACAGAAAAATTGTCCACCTTTAGCTAATATGGATTCGACACAGCAATCTGATTGAACACAGTGAGAAAAAAAAAAACATGCAATGAAAAGAAGTAAAATGTCCAAAAGCTGCAGATGATTATTAAAAAAGAAGGTGCAGACCAAGATCAGATGCAATACAGTTCTTACCATAAGGCATAGAGCAAAGAAATGGTGAAAGTAACCTTTTCTTGGTTTCTGACAAAGCAATATGGATTGCTCTGATATGTACATGTATGAAAGAGTCACTAAATCAGCAGATGAAAAAAAACCTGAAAACAAAAAAATGAACACAGCATGAATTTAGGATGAACTTGGCAAAATAGATGATTGACAGCTTCCTGGGGACTCAAAAAGAAAAGCACTTCTACTATTGACACAGAGGGTCAAAGGCACTGAGCAGGAAGGTTCCACAACATGGGAGATGCAAGATGTGTGCAAGGGAAGGGAGAAAGCGTTAAGTTTTCATTGGATGTAAACAGTGCCAAGCACATCTTTTGACAATGCCCACTCACAATATTGCAATCTGAGAATGTGTATTTCATTCATATTTATATGTAAATATAGATACTGGATTTTTTTGTGGGATTCAAAACAACTTATCTGACTGGAAAGTTTCTTGTATGATCGGACATGAGAGCATGTGAATGTGGAAATATATAAATAACAGACACTATACCTGGTTAACTGTTTTTTATTTCATGAAATAAGCAATAAATAATGCCATAATGACAATAAATTGTCAGTTTATGTAGTCAGTCATGCTGATGCTCTGGTCTTAGCCAATCAACCAGCCTCTGGAAGCTGACATGACAACACTACACAATAACAGCTGTTATAGCAAAATGTTAATCATCATGTTAATCATGCTTCTTTTACTGTCTTGTATGGTTTAGTGAATAGTGCCCAACACTAGATCAAGATGTGTTCAATTTTATGATTCTGTTTCAATGTGTTTCCAGAAGGATCAAATTCCATCATATCAAATGTGCATGGATCATCTGAACTGACAGCAAGATTTACATTGGTCAAATATATTTTTGTGGAGAGCCCTGAACATGCATGTCTATTGTTGACGTCTGAGGTAAAGCATCTTCTGAAAGATTTAAAATCAATGTATAAATAAACTGATAGTGAGACCAATCAGAACACGCTCTGAAGGATTACTGCTATCCCTTGTTGGAGGCAAAACACTGAGAACAAAAAAAACAAAACAAGAAAAAACCAAAAAACATTATGGATGTGTACAATGTAGGTCTTGCACATCTACAAGTATAGAGAATAACTTGATGGATAAGTATCTTTTGCTAAACAATAAACCACACCAAAATGAGGTGTTGCCAACAGGTGCATATTTGTAGTAACCAAAAACATACAAACTGGTATGGAGGTTAATGTCAAGACAGGGATTTCTAAGCCATGTAAAGAGATACACTGTGATAGCTGTTTCAGGCAAGTCTGGAAAGGACTTGGACTTGTTTTATTTCAGCTGCGAGTCTAAGCTAATGGCTAAATCACCACAAAGAAGAAAGAAATATTAGTGCAATATACTACTCATTAAGATGTAATAACAAAAGTTTAATCAGTGTAGTATCAAATTAAAGTCCGATAAGATGTAATGGCATTAAAGACAGATGATGTAACAAAGAAATCAAATAAAAATGCCATTCATGCAGGAAAATTATGTCACACCAAGTTTTGATATATGGGAGTTACTCTACTGAAGATGAATCCAAATAATTTTCATGAGTAGCAAAATTAGGGAACAATATACTGAGAGTGTAACTAAAACTACACAAAGATAAATGAACAACTTAATTCTGAAAATTAGGTCAGTTACCTACTTTTGGTACAGTTTAGTTCCACTCCTTGAGATGAATCCACATACAAAATTTCACAGGCATAGGTGAAATAGCGCTTAAGATACAGTGTGTAATAAATTAATAGTTGACAATAAATAAATCACAAGACCAAAAATTAAGTCACACTAATACATGTATACTTTTTAAAAAGGTTGAGTTTTTCCCTGAGGTGAATCCACATACCAATTTTCACAAGATGCATGTGAAACATAGTCCAAGATACTGAGGGCACAATGAACAAATAGTCTAAAATACGTAAGCCACTCCAGCACAAAAATTTGGTCAGTTACTTGTTGTTAACATGGTAAGTTATCTCTCTGGGACTTTTCATATTTCATATATGTATGTCACACTGGATCAAGGTATCAAGTACTGAATCAATGAAAATATTAAAAAAATGAAAATAAGGGTGCAATGTCATAGTTTGGAATATTTCAGTTACAATCGTCTAGAAAACTTTACATACCAAATTTCACAAGTCTATATTAAATTGGGTCTAACATACTAAAAGCTTAAGAAGCAAATGACTGAAAAAAGGAAAGTTCTTTGGAGAACACTACCAGAAACCTGTGACTGTTGTAATTTGGAGAAAGTCAGAATCATCAGGAACAGAGCATGTGTGAACAAAGGTTTTGTTGTATCAAGTAAGTACCACATTAAATGAATCTGGTTTTATTCAGGTCAATGCAACAGCAACCAGTTTCTGGTCATTGTTTTCAGAATAAATATGTTGGGAATTATCTGTCTTTCGGGATTTTCACAAACAGTACTGTGACTTTCATTTAACATTTTCCAATTTTTGTACAACAGCATTGGAAGGGGTTTACAGCTTATATCACGCAACTATTGGACCTCGGATGTTATGGGCATACAAGCTGTGAGATTCGTGTAGTCACATTGCCAGCAAAGCAAACAGTGAATGCCAGGTCAAATTTCATTAACAACATCATTTCAATGACACCTTATAAATCATTTGAAAACTACATGGAAAATGCATTACAACTGAAATTTTATTTTAAATATAAAACTGTACTTGAGATAAACTCTTTAACCCATAGCAGCATCATCTCAAAACAACCCTTCTCCTGCACACATAAGACCCATTCTTTCGGTGCATGAATATTTGTTTATGCCATGAAAAATTATCTTTGGAGGCAACATATCTCCTGAAGCAGAAACTGCAAGAACAAAAGTCAGATTTTTAAAATCTGCACCAGTCATGCTAATTCTCACACTTTTAAGCCCCATCTTATCGTCAGTCCATCCAGCAGTGAGATCAAAATACACTAGAATTTCATCCATGATAATGATCATATTTTCAGCGAAATCATCTTCTCTTCTGGCCTTCACGAATTCATCAAATGATTTTATTTTCTCCAAACCTTCTGGGTGACGCTGGGTCGTCAATGTCTGTGCAATTTATTTTTAAAATTCCTGTGGAATACTGGTGAAAAGGAACCAAAGATAGCTTCCCTATCTGGGCTGACTTTGTATATTAAAAAAAACATAAAAAAAATAAAAATGACACACTTAAAAGAATCCAAAGCTGGCTTCCAAGGTCAGCATTCTTTGTAATAAAATAATCTTTGTATTGATACCCTTTAAAACAAAACCGGCTTAAAGGGATCCAAAGTCAGCTTCTGAGGTTGGCATGCTTTGGAATAAAAATAACCTTTGTCTTTGATGTCCTGTTGGCAAGTTCAAACAATAAGTTTACCACTCACCAGTTGTGTTTCTTCACCACCTGGGCTTCTATTTGCTTGGCATCTGTAGTTATAATTAATATAAGTGGGCATTGATGTATGTGGGTATACACAGCAATAACTTGCTTTAATAATACCTTTTGTAACTCACGCTAGCAAAAGACTCTCACTTGCACTCAAGTGAATGTATTTTCAAATGGTTTTTATTTTGCGTGATATTGTCATATAGTTGACCTGGATATAATTCAATCTTGGTTATTTTGCACCTAACACCATGTCATGCATGAATGGCAGATGTTTTCAAGCAATCAGTAGATTATTTCCCTCTCATCTGTGCTTTTGTTGATCCAGTCTTCAGCTGGATAACATATTCAAACCTTAGAGTACACAAACACGATTTTTTCTCAATGTTCACGTCAGTGAACAATGTGTCATGTGTTATCGGACATAAGCGATACACACTGAAGTATGGATGCCTATGCTACATGTACGGAGTTCATGGATATATTTTACTGTTTGATCCTCATGATGAAAAAAAAAGAGGAATAAATGACAACAATTAAAGGTTAGTTTCTTTTATTTTCTTGTCAAATAAGCATTTTGTTTACCTATTTTATTGCGACGAGCGGGGGGGGGCACAAATTCAACAAAAATTAATTTCATTTCTTAATTCTTGGGACATATGACCTAGGTGAAAAAAAAGGTTGACCCTAAGTTCTGGGACAGTAAAAAACAATAATTTTATAATCTTCGAATATATATAGTAAATAGGTAAATACAGTAGTATGTTACATGGCATACAAGCAAAAACTTATAAATAGGTGTGTCTTGCACACCAGCCAGTTTTCCTTCAAGCAGCATAGGTTTGTATCCAATTACAATATATATTCCCACTCTGCAAATCAACTTCCAAAAGTGGTAGGAACTGTTATCATTCTCTAAACAATACTTAAAGCAATCATATTTTAAAATATACATTCAATTTTGCAATATAAATATTTAGTAAATTCAGTACTAAAGAAAATTAAAACCAAAGATACAGCTTAGTGTATTTATATGTAGGGGTATTTGGCCTCCATAAAATGTATGCTATTTCTGTACATCTGTTGGACTATAATTTTATAACAGAAATGGTCATCCATTTCACACGGTAATTCTATTTTTTATATATGTGTGAAATATAGAGACTAACTGGCAAAATAATTTTCATATTTTTTCATTCCTGTATGTGAAAAATATCCTTATATTTCACATGAGAAAATACATTTCCCACAGTGTATCCTCTAGGGATGCAAGATTGGGAGTCAAAATTCCCCTTGGTGTCAGATCCCGGGGTCCGACTGAGTAAAAAGTGAACTTTGGTATCAAAACTAGGGGTGAAATAACAAAATTTGGGTGTCCCTGAAGCATAAGTGAGGGTGAAGGGAAACACTGTCCCATCATGCTATGTGAAGCTTGATTGTGTGTGCCTATAAAAGTTGAACTGCAGCAACAAAAAATGAATACGTTGTGAACTAGAACAAATAAATAAAAACTGCCTTACATTTCAAACATGGAAATTTAATCTCTGATAAAGTAATTTGACCAGACGTTCACATATTTCTGAAGTTAGTTTCTCTTGCTTAATTGACGACAACAACAAAACCCACTGTGATGAATCGCTGAATCAGACTTAAATTGTTTTCAGTTAGAGTCAAATAATATACAAAATGAAAATATCATTTACTGCAACAGATTAGGTAAATCCAATCCTACCACTTTATTTAAGTCATGTATATTTATATGATTCAGCTATGAAAGTAATGTGAAGTTAAGAAACAGGGGTGTGGGTTAGTGTTTGTGCCGAAGAGATCTAAATTTTGATTTTGGTGCAAGTTTAGTATATAATAAAAAGAAGAAAACAATTTTTTTCCTACATTACCAGTCATATTTCATCTTGTGGTGCCAAAAACAATATATTTTAACTCGTGGCTTCACCAGTCATTAAAATATCGTGTTTCTTGTACCACATGATGAAATATATCCAATACTACATAGGAAAAGAAAATATCTTCTATTATAATTTGTTTCTCATAGGGACTTTAATGTTACTCCTATGAATATTCTTACAGTTAAAAAATCAACTGTTTGTAATCAATATTGTTATTTAATATAAGCTGCTGATACTGTGGTTATGTTGACATATCATGAAATAGGCAGAATATAAGAGAACATGTAAATTCTGTAACATTAAATTATTTATTGTCAAATATAACAAGTTAAAGACCTGAATAAATTGTTTACTTTTCTCATTCAAAGTATCTGTTATCTATATACTTGAATAGATGTATCATTTCTTAAGATATAAGGAATTAATGTATGAGGCATAATTTCTACGGGGACTTCATCTGGCAACATTCTACATAACATTCTATATACCATATCAGTATATTGCAACCAATTCAAGGTTTCAGTCTTGAAGCCTGAATTAATCTATAAATGCAAGTGAGCTTGTGCTGGAAATTAAGACTGGGTGAGCACATTACAGTATCATGTACTTCATTTGGCGGTCTCAATATAAGGAAGTATACTCTATAGTCCCATAAACAGTGTTATAATAAGCGAGTACTACGACTTGTACAAGAAAATATAACAGTAAAGCAAACTTACTTCCATCTTGTGGTTGGTCCACTTAGGAATTTCCACAACCATGTTAAAAATGTTTTTCTCTTTGTCAGCATACAATGGAATGTCATGGAATGGGGAGATGAAATTCCCATTTGAAGCCTCTGGAGAGGAAAAAATTATAGCAAATATTTGTAACAGCAATGTGGGCATTCTACAAAGAAGGCATACATTAATGACCAAACATATAATATGCAGTGTGATTGCATCTCACAATAAGTAGATACATAGAAATATTTAAAGACATATCTCTCTGGTTTTAAAAAAATACTTAAAATGATCCATGTATCATACCATCATTAAAGTAACATCTCTGCCAAGCAGTGGTTTCTCAATGATTTTCAAGGAGGCAGGGGATTATCCTTCACCTTGGGAATTTTCAGCATGGGAATTTTCAATTTTTAAGGATGTCAGTTTTTTTTTTTATGAGAGCAGAATCTGTGGTTAGACTCTTTATAGCATGTTTCCACAGATGTGCATAATAAATAACTTTAATAATATCCCTAGAGTACAAATTGAGATTATCAGTCTGCAGGTGAAATCAACCCACCCCCATTTTCATATACTTAGTATGCATCAACCTGTGACATATTCTTTTAATATGAGTTGACATCAAACCTTATCTCTTTCAATCCACTTTACTGGCCAAGTTTTCAGGTAGAAGTGCAACTCAGATGCATATAGTTTGTGGACTGTAAAGTTCATGATGATCTCGCAACTTCTAGCTACTGCCAGCTCCAGATCTAAGTCATGCAGTCATATCTAGGTCACATTTAATGCGAGTCAAGTCATTTTTCCAATGTTTTCTATGACTAAAATACTTTATATTTATTAGTTCTTTAGGAAACATTTCTTGTGCGATTTTATTTTTCTATTAACTGAATGCTTGCTGCAAAGACTTTTGAACTGTATTAATTGACTGAATGGTAAAATATAAACTCTGCAAAATGTTATTCCTCTTTTGCTGAAGACACAGCACGAATTATACAATAATTTTCATAATGTGCATCCTGTATTATAAGGTTTATAATTTAAATTTATAAGCTGGCTAACAATTACCTTTAAAAGTGCCGTCTAGCACAAAAGTGAAAGTAGAGTCTAATCCGCCTATATACTTTCCTTGTATTTCTTACACTATCCACAAAAAAAAGAAACGGTATTTAAAGTACTCTAATTCACACTATCGAAGTCAAGGGTCCTAGTAAATAAAGAGAAAATAAAAATAACCAGTAATCGAAAGCTGAGAAGTTGACTGTACAATGTAATGGATACAGCGGAAATAAAAAGCTCCCTTGTGTTAGACGCGGTAAAGACGTCGAAATTACCCGTATTTACCGAAGGAAAGAAGAATAATAGACAGGGCATCCACAATTCAACCTCAGGGATCGTTTTCTTGGCAAGATGGAAAAACATTGTATCTGCGCCGTAACAATATATAAAAGGAATATGTTTATATTATTAAAACTCAACATTTGAACTCTTTGAATATTTTACTGTACATCATGACCCCTTTTTCTAAAATGTCAACTGAAGTTCACTCACTGAAGTAGATGCGGTAGTCAAGTGTGTTCGGCGTTCCGTATTCTACCGGTGTATAAGCCATAGTGGACAACGGTACTACCAAGTTTCTCCAAAAGTCGGCAAGAACAAGTTGAAATGGGTTATTCTTCACCTCTGGAATCTGACCGAACCGTTTACACGCACGGGTTATCACACCTAAACGAGATCTGCACCAAACACGTTGCATCAATAACTGTTATTAGCCGGTCGACAAGCTATTGCGCGCGCAGCTTTTCCGGTTATTTGGTGTAATAATAAAATAGTAGAATCTCGTTTTGTTTTTGTTTTTTACAAACCGTGCGGAAAACAAGGAACCAAACAAAACTTACAAGGTTTCGTAATTGTAATTTACAAATTAGATTAATGAAAGTTACTTTTTGTCAGTTTGCATAGTTGTCAGACCAGATAACGTTTTTTAATATAATTAAAATGTTTGGATTAAGTAAACTAGTTGAGGACGTTACAAGATTTAAAAGATCGAGTTATATATATATATATATATATATATATATATATATATATATATATATATATATATATATATATATATATATATATATATATATATATATATATATTTGTCTGTCTTTCTGTGTATCCCGCTTGCCAAACAAGAGGTCGCTCGCGGCGGCATCCTAAATTGCTTATGTTTACTAATTTGAATTTTTAGATTCAAACGTTCTTTTAACTTTACACATCATAATTTTTTAATTCTTTTATTTATTTTTATACATGTTTTTATTTTTAAGTTTAAGCTTTCTTTTATCACTCCCGTCCTATGACAGGCAATTATTTGTCTTTCTGTTTGACCCGGCTGCCGAACAAGAGGACTTGAGTTCGAAACTCGCGGCGACATTTCAAATTTTTATATACCTTTAATATTTTATGTTCAAACTTTCATTAAACACGCTCATCCCAATTTCTTTTAACATTTTATTAACTTTTTTTAAAATTCCAGTCCACATTTGTCTTTGTGTCTGTCCCGGCTGCCAAACAACAGGTCGCGAGTTCGAAATTCACGGCGGCATCCCAATTTTTTAAAATACTTTTTTGTATATCTATGTTCAAACTTTCTTTAAACTCGCTCATTGTTTGGGGTGGGGTGGGGGAGAAATTCTCTTCCTAGGACAGGCTATTAACCTATTATTATTATTATAAGTAGTAGTAGATGAAAACCAGGTTTCTAGCTCAGAGATCACCTTCCCCCTCCAAAACACATCTATGTTGACATTTTCCTCAGCTACGATGGTGACTTTTACATGATAAAACTTTTTCTGACAAAATATGTTTTGTCGGGGTAAGGGGGTCTCTGATCTAGAAACAATTGTTTTCATCTACTACTATAACACTTGGAACTCTTTTAGGTAAAAGATAAAATTATAACACCTACGCGGAAATTCCAAAGAACATTCTAGGAATTACGTAATGGAAATTCCAAAGAACATTCTGGAAAATTACTTAATGGAAATTCCAAAGAACATTCTAGAAATTATGTAATGGAAATTTCAAAGAACATTCTAGAAAGTACGTAATGGAAATTCCAAAGAACATTCTAGAAATTATGTAACGGAAATTCTAGAAATTACGTAATGGAAATTCCAAATATGATGTAATGAAAATTCCAAAGAACATTCTGGAAAATTATGTAATGGAAATTCCAAAGATTATGTAATGAAAATCCCAAAGAACATTCTGGAAAATTACGTAATGGAAATTCCAAAGATTACGTAATGGAAATTTCGCGTAGGCGTTATAACGCTATAAAAGGCAGGCAAAAATTTTCTCCGTGTTTATTCAGCAAGTGGATCTGTATGTGAGCAGGTAAGTCCTTTCTTATTTTTGTAAAGAATTCATCACCAATTATTAAAACATCAACAGTAGCTATCAGAAATAATTCATTATCGTATTTACACAAATAAAATTTAACTTTTCCGCTTACTTTTCAATGACATTCATATAACTCTCCCATTACTACGCTGTTGACAAAATACTTACAACCTTTGGCAAAAACCTTCGACCGGTTTAAGTCAATATTTATTTTGGTATATTTTTCTTGACTGATCGGATCATGGAGATTATTTGTACTTTAACGTGAGCGCATCTCGTAACTTTTCAAGATAATCAAAATATTTGCTGTTATCTGATTTAATAAGTGAGAGTTTCATTCTATCAAATTTGCTAAAACAAATACCTGAAATTTCATCATTAAATTCAAATGATAATTGCTGGCCATTAATAATATTTTTTTAATTTTGCTACTAATTCCATCGGCTAACGTTAAATTTTCGAACATTATTTCTAAAGTTTAGACAAAATTAATTAAAGATGATATCGAATATATCACCTCCTGTACTGGCATAATGTCTAATAGCTGACGTATTAATTCCGTTCTCGTAATAAGCCTTTGTCATCAAAATTACTTAGTCCACGTTTTAAAATTGTATCTGTTTCAAATTTGTGATGATTTGTTCTGATAACATTTGTTTTAATAAAGCCGACATTATTGTTTAGCGCTGCTTTAAAATCATCAAATTTCATACACTTTTTTACGTATCGGCGAGGAATACCTTTTGCTTATTTTGTCAGTTTATTGTCATCTAAAATTACGGCATACATTCTACTTCTTAGTCCAACAAATTCCCTAACTGGTACAAACATAAATTCATCTTTCATCTTGCCGATGACTTTCTTGATAGCTGGATCATGAAATCTACTACTTTTTGGATAATCCGATAAATCAAACAACTCCTCATGATCATAAATATCTTGATAAACATCCTCACATTTTGTGTTATAGACAAGTGAGTCCGTATCAGTAAATAGCAACTCCGAATTTAGCCAAACTATCTTCGTAAAACTATAGTGAAAGTCGTACATTAGCCATTTTGATATATCAAGTACAGCTGCACCAACATAAATCGTTTATTTAACTTTAATCGTCGCTGTATTGCAACAAGATTTTCATTAGATATTTTCATACTAACAAAACCGTCATCGTTGACTAATTTATTTCTGCGATTTACTTCATTTACAATTTCAATATTGACTCGCTTTCTGATATTTTCCATAGTCTTACCGAATACTGAATTGTTCATCAACTTGAAATTTTTTTTTCTCAAAGTCGGTCTTAGCATTAGCACGACGTTTGGTATTTAAATCAATATAATCTGCCATCCAACGAGCTTGATTAAATTTTAGCACGCGATGAACCTTCCAAAGGACTAAGTCGTGGTCGACTGCTTGTTTTCAATTTTTGTAATGTATCCCGTAATTTCGTTTACTGAGTAAATTTGGAACTAGCTTATTAACGATCGAATTTTTTGATGTTGTCATTGCCTGTTGTTCAGGCGATAATAAACTATAATCGATCATCATTGACTCTGCACAAAACGGATAGTCGTTATGTAGATCCTGTAACGAACTAGGATAATCGAGATCAACTTCAACAAAACAACTGACATTTTCTGGGAGATTTATCTCAATTTCTTTAAGAAATTAATCTGGAGTTATCCAATGAAATCCACTGCACGGCATTGGTTCTGACATTGCATACCCATATAAATTATTAGTGTAAAATAAATAATATAATTTGACGGTAAATTTTTATCGTGATTTTTTAAGCATTTCTTATTAGATACCGCATATTTTTTTGTTATAACGCTAATTCCGCCGCGAATCTCTTTTTCAACAAAATCAAACATATTAACATCAGTTAAGAGATCCAATTCTATCTTACTTGTTTTTAGCAGAGCATCCCACGACAATCCTGGCGCAGAATAATAACAACATGGATCTAATCCATAATTTTCATGACCAACTTTACGAACGGTCTCGAAAACATTAGCTAACAATAACACATCTGTTTTCAAATATAAATCATGATAATCACCAAGTGTCTTACAACCAAATTTATTCCAAGTTTCATGTGCATAACTATATTCACCATCTTATATACCTTCGCCTTTTAGCTGTGAGTAAAATTTCTCTTTGTCAGGAAGAGAAGTTTCATCAAATCTGCTCCAGTCGTCGAGGTACTCGTACGGAACGACACATTTTTTTTTGTCAGGTAGGCATAATCCCCGCCAAAGCAACTTCGTAGATTACCTAAATTGCTACAACCTTTTACAAGCTCATCCAGCGGCGCCGCCACAAATTGCAGACTGTCGATGAAACGTAATTTGCCGAGCGTTACTGACATATATTTTTCAAAATTGTTCGGAATACACTTTTTTTTTTCATTATTTAATTTTATTTTAGATTTAATTTCCTTATCGCCAAATGCTTCGACAATAATATGACTATCATAACCACGGAAATTATGTAAAACGACAGGAATAAAATCTGGCGCATGAAATTTCAAATTACAATTATTATGTGCGGCTCCACGATATTGGCCGGTTAGATGACGGTGATCGCGCACGTTATCGAGGTCGAGGACTGGTTTCTCGCAGATGTGACAATTAACTTCCTCGTCGAAATCAGTTGTTGTTTGGGTGTTATTTTTATTCGAGCTGTTTTAGATAATCTGTCAGTGATTTTATTAACATCATCTATTAAATTTTTTTAGTAACCACACGGCAGGATTTTTACCCCTATACAATTTTATTGGACTTGAAAAATTATCGTTAGAGCAACAAACTATTTTATAAGCTGCTCCACAGGAAACATGCTGCTGTATTTTTCTGGTGCTTGATCTATTTGGATCATTTTCTGCGCCTGCCACAGGAACAAGTAAACACTCGAAGTCAGCATAAATAACAAATGGAATACTTAATTTATGATTATAAATTTTAAATTTTAAAACTTTTTCTTTCTCTGTTGGCATTTTTATTTTTTGAACATTAACACAGTATTTAACATGCTCTTGCAGTTTTCCATCCTTAGAAAAACCTTGTAAACAACGATAACAGAAATATTTCTTGTTTTCATCTTTATTATATTGTCTGCCAACTAGGCCGTTAAAGTTTTTTTTTATATAAACGTAATGTCCTTTATAAAACAGAAAGTTTATTGTGTTTTGTGTAGCTTTTTCTGAGATGTATCTGGGATAAACATTTTCAAGCTCGTCAAGACCAAACACATTAGCTGAAATATTATTTTGTCCCTCAACCTTTGGTATTTGATTTTTTGCAACTGGAAAGTTAATGCCATTAAAATTTAATCTTGATACGTGACTAATATATTTGTCGACGCAATAAGCATTTTTTTTCTACTGGAAACATCGCAGACAGAATAGCCCATTGGAAACATTTGTTATCAGAGTTCTTTGCGTTTATGCAACATTTTTTGTTTTTAATTTTTTGAGGCAAGTCCATATACGAACTGCCGCGAAGTACGTTATATCTTACTGTGTAAAATAAAACTTCTTTAATCATTTTAAATTTCCAACCTGATCCTGATACAGTAAATTCTTCCAATTTTTTATTTATTTCCTGATGTATTTCATCGGCGACTGAGGAAATATTTGTTCCACTTAATATTTTTCGTGATTTAGCTGTTAAATATGGTTCGGCAATCTCTGTATCTTTTTGAGGTGCATGTAACTTTGATAAAATAACATGATAATGTACTATTAGTTTGATACTTTTATGTACTGCAATTTCTCGCGTTACAGTCGGATGTAGAAGATGAAACAAATTTGTAGAGTTAAAATTTGCTAAAACACCTTGGCCATTAAATTTATAATTGTTATCGTAACCGAAAAACGTGGTAGCTATTTTTGTAGGTTCTCGTATAAGGCTTTTTTTTGGACTATATCTCGCAATTTTAGCATTGCTATATAACATTTTATATATATTTAATTGATATTGCTAGGTGAAAAATCAATTAGAGATAGAAATTGTTTAAGGTATAATGACACAAAATTTGAGTTACATAAGACTGACGGCAGAGGAACAGGAGGAATACCATGTCCATCCAATTTATAATAGTCATGCGGGAAATGCACTTGGTTCAGTGATTCACGTCAAGTACAGAAAACCGTTTGGTAAATTAACACCAGCTGGTTACAAGATCAGCGTAAAAGGTGATAATGCCGAGTGAGTAGAAATGTTAAAGAAAGATTTTATTTGCACGCTGTTTTGTGATAAAATTCCAGAAAGACAACGAGTATATTATGTCAACGGCAAACTTACTAATGATAATATTGAAAACTTGTCTTTACAAAGTGAATTTCAACCTCACTCTGTGTTTGATTTATACGAGGCATATGACAAAGGAATTATTCGAAGAAGAAAAACTAAAAAAGTATTAGGTAATTTGAAAAATAATGGATACTTGTTTGTGGTTGTTAGAGGAACAAAAACAGGTTTTGTTGGTTATTATAGCCATCGTTTTGTTTACGAAACTTTTAACGGACTTATATCTAATGATTTGGTAATAGAGCACGTCAACGGCGTTAAAACAGATAATCGTCTAGAAAATCTCGAACTTGTTACGCCTAAAGAAAATAACAGACGAGGACGAGGAGGTGATATTAATTTCAGATGTTCTGCTAAACCTATAATATCATATAACATTAGAACAGGTGAGGAACTAGAATTTTCTTCGATAACAGCTGCAGCAAAACATTTCAAAATTCATTCACAATCAATAAAAGATGTAGCAGATGGCAGAGCCAAATCAGCAACATCTCAATGGACATTTGACAGAATTATTTTTAGATACGACGATTAATTATATTCTCTATCTAAGCTTTGGTAAGACATTTATGAGCAAACGCAATAACATCATCCTTGTTAAATTTTAGCGTTATTACTGCGCTATCATTAAGTTTATTTTTTCTGCCGCTGTTAGCAGAATTTTATTAGAATCACCTTGCATCACATTAACGTCAACAGAATAAGAACTATATCCCGACAAACATTTTCTAACTGCTTCAGCTAATTCTTTGTAATTTAATATATTAACTTTTTGATGATATTTTATCTCATCAGTCATTTGTAATAATAAATTAGATAAAAATGTATTATAATATGAACTTAATGAAACGACTTGCTGATATAATCGCGGACGACAATTTTACAGCAGGAGATGTTATAGACGCAGATAAACACAACTCTGTTGGTTATACAGAAGACGATATTCTATTTAACAACGACGACGAACAAGACAAATTTATTGGCGTGGTTGATAAAAAAAAAAAAAAATTACAGCAGACCGACAACTGGACGATATGATGTTAAATATCATATCACAAAGAAAATCTCGAAATTTAATTTTTCAGTAGATGAAAATCAGTCTTTTTGGCGGCTGATAAAACCCTTTTTAAACATTGAAATTCCAGAGCAACAGAAAAATATAAAATTAGACTAATGATAATCTCTGACGATCGCAGACAATATCTAATATCGTTATGTAAACCTGTAAAATGTAAATCTGTTAAACGAAAGTACGAGGAAATTTATAACAATATTATTTCAATATAGATTTAGTTGGAACCCAGCTGTTAAATTTATCGCTGTACCCGCGCCACTTGACAAGGATTTTATTACCTTTGTTTTTAATAACATTTTCAATAACAAATATATCTTGCCCAGTTTTTTGTAGTTCCTGCTCGTAAAAACAACAAATACTTCTTCAGTCCTGTTTGGGGTAAATCCTTTCTCAAATACTTTTTTTGTCAGGGAAATTCTAACTTTATAACCAACTTTAAATTTATGTCTGCGGTATATGTTTTCATTTGCAAGAATCGGATTTTTAATTGCGTCATTTGGTGACATTTTTATTGATCTGTGTTTCGTGTTATTATATTTGTTAATAATTTGTGAAAGATCATCAATATATCTGTTTGTGTTTTTAACTGTCAAATGTTTCTGTGTCATCTCGTTTAGTGTACAATTAAATCTTTTAACGACAACGTTTTTTCCCTCATTTCCTGTAACATATTTTTTATATGTTATTTTGTTCCAAAAATAGCTCAAATTATTTATTAAAAAACTCCGCTCCATGATCAATCCAGATTCTGTTTGGTTTTCTTTCTGTACTTGTTATTATTTGTTTTGGTGCATCAGTTATCGATGTTCCTGTTTTATCTGAAACTGGTACACTAAACGCGTATTTACTAAAAACATATACAACGTTAAAAAGATATTTTTTACTATCGTTAATTTTAGCAAGATTTGACACATCAACTAAATCTATCGCCCAGATATCATCAACGGCATTTGAGAAAACTTTACGCCGCGGAAACTTTTTTTTTTTTTTTTTTGAGGTTTATGTACCTCTGATGCCAGATCATCATACAATTATTTTCCAAGACTTAACTTATATTTTGTTCCTATCATTCCTTGAACTAACCTTCTATCAAATCGTTCTCTCATATTTACAGGTTTCAAACTTAAAGTTCGTCTAGCATTACCTTACCACATCCGTGCTTATCTTGTTCGTTATCACGATAACAAATATCATGACGCATTGCTATTGCATCGACTTGATGATAAGGTTCTTGTCCTGGTAATGGATTATCGTTTTCGTCTAACTGTTCGTCCAGTGGATTGTACGGCTCAGTATATTTATGGCCAGGCAATGTCCATCCTCCTTTTGGTTTCGGTAATCTTCCAATAAATTTGTGGATGTCAATGCCGCTGCCAATTACCTCACATCGGTTGCATGATTAACAGTATGTAACAATTTTATCTTGTTCTATACAAAGATCTTTATCACAATTACAATTACATTTAAATTTTATTTTTTAATCGTCGACAAAAATATTTATCTTCGGCAATTAATCATCTACTAAAATAACATCCCTGACATTGTCAGGGCACATTCCAGCTCCGGATAATTTCTTTAAAAACATACTTTTTTTTTCTACCGCAAACAGCGCAAATGCTTTTTAACATTGTTCTATTATTTTTGTTTGTTTTTTCCGTTGTCTTGTCAGTATTCGCTGTTTTAGTTTTACATTTGAGACAGTATGTTGACATATTTCTTAGTTTAGATAAAATTAATTGCAATCTCATCATTTGCGTGAGAAGGTTGCTTGTCAAACTGTAAAATAAATTTGCAAAAATTAAATTTAGGCTGGGAGATCTGTCGGATAAACATAATACAATAATAACCACAAGTTGATGTTCCAACCGGCTGTAGCTGATTAGATGAGTAATTTATTTTTTTAATTTTTTTAAAATATATTTTTTTATAACATCACTCGGAGGAAGTCCAAACGAATCAAAATAATTACTGCTATGAACTGCAACCCAGTGAGTGCCGGATCCATCATCGAAGTCTTGTATGTTTATGATACACGAACCACCACATTATCTAATTCGTCTTTGGAATATACTCCACGAAATCCGACAATGTCAATCAATTTCTCAATTATATCGAAATTACTCAACGGCGGTTACTTCGTCAATGGCGTCAACGGTGTCTGGTGCCTGGTATAGTCATTCCACATCCTATCCCAAGCAGGTTTGGAATTAGACTGCCTGCTAACCCCGCTAGCAGCGGAGCGAAAGGAATAATTCCTCCTTGTTTTGTTTCCGCTGGAGACTTTGGCGACTTCCTTAGCGTTTGCTGGCATTTTATTGTTGTTGTTTACCCTGGTGATAAAATCGTTGTTTTCTTAGGCGACTTCATTTTTTAGTTGTTGACGATCTTGATTTTTTTAGATTTTGTCGCTGGCGATTTCTTTTTAGCTGGCATTATATTATTATTATTATTATTATTATTATTATTATTATTATTATTATTATTATTATTACATGAAACTAACGATAAATTTGTTTGATTCCATCACCAGAGACACCGTCTCCAGATACCGCATTTTTAGTTGCTCCAGATACTGCCCCTGACGCTGCTGCTGGTCCCATTGTTCCTAACACAGGCAGAATCTTTGGTAAAATTACAGAAAGTGCTGGTACAAAAACTCCGCTGTGTTTTGCCATTGCTGTTACTTGTGCAACAGATAGTTTGAGAACATAGGGTTTTCTCTGATCGAGGTTATTGATTTGGGTTATAGCTAACATTACTTTTACTGCGGTAGCATCTGCGCTCGGAAATTTTACTTTCACAGAGACAGAATTACGTTTGGCAACTGCCGCTGATAATTTTTTAATTTGGCCGGGTGTTAGATATATTTCTCTAGCTGTGTATTCCGTTTTCATTATATTACGTTGTTAGATTAAACTTGGACAGTCATCCGGCCTTTTACAGTCAATTGTCAAAAATCTATCACTGACAGCTAGCGCATATGCGTTATACACTTCTCCTGGCAGTGCGTCAATTGTCCAAGTAACTTCAATATCGACAGTCGATCCAATAACTCGTTCGGAATGCTTTGATATGTCAAACTAAAAGATAGGGTACAGTGATCGGAATTCTTCGATGGAGATTTGGCTTCCACTGTCCGTGTTCTGATATATTTGTATAGCCTCCATAAGGTGCATGTACAGCCGATATATGTTTTCGTGCTTGCCCACGGTAAAATTACATTCGATTGCACGTTCGGGATATTGTTTAGAGTTTACTCGTACAAATATTCATCTGTTGTTCGGGTTATCAAATATAGATTTGTTCATTTGTTGATCATTCCGACGTGCCTGTCGATGAAATACAACAACAAATGTCGCGGTAATTGTTCACTTGGCGTAGTTGTAACACGCCAGGTGTAATCATGTGCGTTAGGAATTGCTGTTTGATAAATTTTATTTTGCTGAAAATATATCTTTTTTGTGCACGCCGTCAATAATGATTCGAGTTGCATCGTTTTAGCTACAGACGGAACAACTCGTGGCATCCACAGCGCCAATTTTTAAATAATAAATTGTCCATTACCACACCAGCGGCTTGCATCACATAATCGTTTCGATCAGCTCTTTCTAAAATAAGTGTATGTTTTACCCCACGAAAAACTTTGTTATATTCACGGCAAAATCCAAATATTGTACTTAACAGAAGCATCATTGTTAATGGCGAGATCCTGCGGCAAGTGCTTTTCGTTTGCCAAATCCATCGGTATATTGCTGTCGTCGTATATTTGTGACAGCTAATCTTATTGTGTCTCCAATATCACCAGCTGCGATATTAGCGGGATTGGCGACTAGATTATTGTTATCTGCAGCAGGAACGCCAGCACCAGTGCTGAATTCGCTTGAAACAGCTGTCCCAAATGAGGTATCTTTAAACCACATCATATTTGTGGCCACCGATCATCTCGAATAATCATCGCTGAACGAGACGATATTCAGTATTGTACTTGCTATGGGCAAGTTCATTGAAATATCTTCTACGGTCTGATTCGCTAGTTGGTACCGTGCACCTTTAAACAAGCTCCAACTGTTATTGACAAGTGCAATTTCTGCACCAGGCGCAATATCACCTGGTGGCACATTCGTATTTTTTAACTGACCACTCACTTCCAACACTACCTTGTGTGGCAACAGAAACACGTACTCGTCTCGCGTGTTAAACGTTCTGACGCCAGCTTGATTTGGATTATTTGAGTTTTCGTCAAGATACTCAACATACTCAAATTCTGTTACTGTGTCGTCGGTATCATGGTCTTCGGCAAGATCAAAATAATTTTTAACTGATATTATTTATTCTCTAGTCTACACA
>JAECUM010029299.1:0-31660 GCA_016617855.1 Megalonaias nervosa | reverse complement strand
ACCAAAACAATATCATTCAATACAAGATTTTGTTTTTCATTTGTTCCTGGAATTTCAACTTCAATATTCTGTCCTCGAGTATCTGCTGGGCGATAACATAATGGTACAGATAATGTTGGAAATCTTTCCTTGTGTAACAGAAATAATTTCTCTTGCAATTCATCACGAACTATTTTTCTACTCGGAACTATTAAATCATTTGGTGTCCACAGATTCCAAAAATCGTTCATAGAAGTTTCCGGAATTATTTCACGCATTATCTCACATTGTATTTTATCTGGCTGTAGTCTGATTAATCTTTTAAATCCTTTCAGAGGTTCATCAATGGCTCTATGATCATCATTTATTTCTTCATAATAATCCACAAATGATTTTAACCACTCATGTTGAGACTGCCCAACGAAAGGTGGTGGTTGACCATGATCGCCGCACATAATCACAGCAGTATTTTTCGTTAATAACCAATCAAGAAATATTTTTAATGTTTCTAACGATACTGTACAAATCTCGTCCCAGATGATGATTTTGGGAATATATTTCTCACCCATTCGCTCAGGTGTCCACATATCTCCACATCATCTGAAGAAACTATGGTATGTACATGATTTTACTCCTCGTTGTTTTATTTCTCTTGCTAGTCTGTGTGTAGGTGTCAACACAATCATGTCCGACGAACTCTGCTTAAATAATTCAATCGCACGTGTTGTTTTACCAGAACCTCCAGGTCCATTGAGATAAATGGTTTTATATCTAGACACGGGATCAAATACAGATGGTGATGTTGATACTGGTGTTTGATTGTCATTACCGTAATATGTCTCCGTGATATCAACGTCTGCTGATTCAGAATAGTCAAGTATACTTTCGTGTTTTACTCGCCATGATCCCCATTCGCCGCTACCGAGTAACGGTTTTACCAAATCTAAATATTTTTTATTTATATAAAATGAACCCGTAGCAACTCTGACAGCTTAACAAGGAAATCTATTTATCATCGATAATAAATTTATAGAAACGTAAGTGAGCATAGAAGATCTTAAATGAGTAAACTGTGGTGACTCACCATCGATATAACTTACGGTTGTACCTAGTTTCGTTCCGTCTGACAAATAAGCATTACTTCTGCTTATAAATATTCCTTTGTTTGTTGTATCAGTAATTATAAAATCTAACTCAGCATCATCCATAATTAATCTTGTACAATGTCGTTTATGATCATATGATCCTCCTTGAGTAAATTTACCGATTATGTTTCTACCGAGATCTTTTGCAACTTTATTTTCATAATCAATTTTATCCCAATCTTCGCCTGATTCTGTCAGGGGTGAATGTCTCTTTTGTTGTGGTAACCAAACTTGTTTCTGAGAATGATGTGATATAATTGCTTCACTTACTCTCAACGACACTAAGATTCCCGCATCAAGGATGTATCGTAATAAAACTATTGGAACCCAATATTTTTCTGAGAAATGTCTACCAAACCACGCATAAACGATCGGATGAAGATTATTACGAAACTTAAATGATTTTACACAAGCAAATCCAGTTAAATCAAAATCAGGTAATGGTCCAATTACGTGTGACGTATTAGTACAGCAGAGAACTAGACTATAGAACCATGTATGTGAGTGGTATTAGTACAGCAAAGAAATAGACGCTAGAGCCATTTATATGTGTTGTATTGGTACAGTCAAGAGCTAGACTCTAGAGCCCTTGATGTGTGTCGTATTAGTACGGTAGAGAAATTGACGCTAGTGCCATTTATGTGTGTTGTATTAGTAGAGTAGAGAACTAGATTCTAGAGCCATTTACGTGTGTCGTATTAGTATCGTAGAGAACTAGACTCTAGAGCCATTTATGTTTGTCGTATTAATACAGCATAGAACTAGACTCTACAGCCATGTATGTGTGTAGCAGAACAGTAAAGAAGTAGATCCTAGAGTCATTTATGTGTGTCGTATTAGTACAGTAGAGAACTAGACTCTATAGCCATTTATATGTGTCGATTTAATACAGTAAAGAACTAGAATCTGGATCCATTTATATGTGTCGTACATATATAGTACAGAAGAGAACTAGACTCTAGAGCCATTTATATGTGTTGATTTAATACAGTACATAACTAGACTCTAGAGCCATTTATATGTGTGGATTTAATACAGTAGACTCTAGAGCAATTTATATGTGTCGTATTAGTACTGTAGACACCTAGACTCTAGAGCCATTTATAAGTGTCGATTTAATACAGTAAAGAATTAGACTCTAGAGCCATTTATGTGTGTCGATTTAATATAGTAGAGAACTAGACTCTAGAGCCATTTATGTGTCGATTTAATACAGTAAAGAACTAGACTCTAGAGCCATTTATATGTGTCGTATTAGTTCAGTAGAGAACTAGACTCTATAGCCATTTATATGTGTCGATTTAATACAGTAGAGAAATGGACTCTAGAGCCATTCATGCGTCGCATTAGTACAGTAGAGAACTAGACTCTAGAGCCATTTATATGTGTCGATTTAATACAGTAAACAACTAGACTCTAGAGCCATTTATATGTGTCGTATTAGTACAGTAGAGACCTAGACTCTAGCTCGATTTATATGTGTTGTATTAATACAGTAGAGAACTAGGGTCTAGAGCCATTTATGTGTGTCATATTAGTATTGTAGATAACTAGACTTCAGAGCCTATTAGTTTCTCATAGTACAGTAGGGATCTAGATTATAGATCTATTTATGTGTGTCATAGCACTGCAAATAACTAGACTCTAGAGCCATTTATGCATGTCATAGTACAGGAAGAACTGCACTCTAGAGAAATGTATGTGTCATATCAGTACAGTGTGTGTCATATCAGTACAGTAGATAACTAGGCTCTAGAGCCATTTTATGTGTGCCATATTAGTACAGTAGACAGCTGGACTCTAGAGCTATTTATGTGTGTCTACTTAGTACAGTAAAGAACTAGAATCTAGAGCCATTTATGTGTGTCGTATTAGTACGGTAGAAAAATAGGCTCTAGAGCCATTTACGTGTGTTGTATTAGTAAGGTAGAGAACTAGAGTCTACAGCAATGTATGTGTCATTTTAGTGCTGTAGGGAGCTAGACTCTAGAGCCATTTATGCTTGTCGTATTAGTACAGTAGAGAACTAGACTTTGGGGCCATTTAAGTGTGTCATAGTACAGTAGAGAGCTAGACTCTAATGTCATTTATAAGTGTGATAGTACACTAAAGAACTAGACTCTAGAGCCATTTATGTGTGTCATAGTACAGTAAAGAACTAGAGTCTAGAGCCATATATGTATGTCGTATAAGTACAGTAGAGATCTAGACTCTAGAGCCATTTATGTGTCATATTAGTACTGTAGATAACTAGACTCTAGATCCGTTTATGTGTCATGTGATGTGTGATGTGATGTGATTATGATTTTTAACGTAGCTTTAACAATTGTTCAGTCATATCGCTACGATATCTGCAGTGTGGCTGTTTATAGTGATGTCTAGCACTGGGGCATCATGCCGCAGACATGTAGCATGATGTCCCGCCCAGTCACATTATCCTGACACCAGGCCGACCAGTCCTAACACTAACCATTTAATGCTGAGCGCCTAGCGAGGCAGCTGTTAGTACCATTTTTGTAAGTCTTTGGTATGGCTCGGCCGGGGATCGAACCCACGACCTCCCGCATCCGCGGCGGACGCTCTAACCACTAGGCCACCGCATTTATGTGTCATATTAGTACTGTAGAGAACAAGGCTTTAGAGTCGTTTATGTGTGTCGTATTAGTACAGTAGAGAACTAGACTTTAGAGCCATTTATGTGTGTCGTATTAGTACAGTAGAGAACTAGATTCTAGAGCCATTTTGTGTGTCTCAGTACAGTAAAGAACTAACCTCTAGAGCCATTTATGTGTGTCGTATCGGTAGAGTAGAGAAATAGACTCTAGAGCCATTGGTGTGTGTTGTACTAGTACAGTAGAGAACTAGAGTCTAGAGCCATTTATATATGTCATATTAGTACTGTACAGAATTAAACAGTAGAGCCATTTATGTGTCCTATTAGTACAGCAGAGAACAAGACATTCCAGCCATTTATGTGTGTTGTATTAGTACAGTAAAGAACTAGATTCTAGAGCCATTTATGTGTCATAGTACAGTAAAGAACTAGACTCTAGAGCTATTTATGTGTCATAGTACAGAACAGAACTTAACTCTAGAGCCATTTATGTGTGTCGTATTAATACAGTAGAGACATAGACTCTAGAGCCATTTATGTGTGTTGTATTAGTACAGTAGCGAACTAGAGTCTAGAACCATTTATGTGTCATATTAGTACTGTAGAGAACTAGACTGTGGAGCCATTTATGTGTGTCGTATTAGTACAGCAGAAAATTAGACTCTCGAACCATTTATGTGTGTTGTATAAGTACAGTAAAGAACTAGACTCTAGAGTCATTTCTGTGTGTCATATTAGTACTGTAGTGTAAAAGATTATAGAGTCATTTATTTGTGTTGTATTAGTACTGTAGAGAACTAGACTCTAGAGCCAGTTATGTGAGTCATACTTCAGTGAAGAACTAGACTCTAGAGCCATTTATATGTGTTGTTTTAGTAAAGAACTAGACTCTAGAGCCGTTTATGTGTGTATTAGTATAGTAGAGAACTAGACTCTAAGGCCATTTAAGTGTGTCATATTAGTACTGTAGAGAACTAGACTATAGAGGCATTTATGTGTGTCATAGTACAGTAAAGGACTAGACTCTAGATCCATTTATGTGTGTCGTATTAGTACAGTAAAGAATTAGATTCTAGAGCCATTTATGTGTCCCGTAACAGTTGCATAAATATGCTTGATCACGTTTGTCATTCCTGTCTTTGAGAAATCTGTAAAAACTTAATAACACTGATGCAAATACAGTTTGTAGAATTAATTTAGTTCATGCATCAGGCTTTGATTCTAAATGTCAAGTGCTGTTAACCATGAACACCTGGCGCGTCATTTACGTGTCAGGAGGTAGTAGCCTAATTCCCAGCTTTGTGGCGTCTAGGTCATTTAAGATACACTAATGTGAGTGGTAGTATAGAAAGGGGGACAAATGTAGCTCTACAATGATACCAAATAATCTGGACTTTCTAGTTGCACTACAAAAACAGAGGGAAAAAACGTAATTTTTTACCGCATTGTTTCCACCCAAAATTCGCAGTATATATGAATTTGTTAAAGTACCTACAATGACATAAACTGCTTATGAAATGTAAACAACTTAAATCTGAATGTTGACACTTGAAAAAGAAATTTACTATGGATAATTGATGCATGCCTGTTAAACGCCATCAAAGAGATTGATGTTTCAAAAAGAAGTTTATTATAGATGATTGATTCATGCCTGTCAAGCACCATCAAAGAAAATGATGTTTCAAAAAGAAATTTACTATGGATGATTGATACATACCTTCCAAGCGCCATCAAAGAGATTGATGTTTCATTCACAAAAACAGCAGAAAGATACCTTATTATGAAATTGTTAATATTTTAGGGATTTAGGGATTTGTTCTAAAAAGGCATCAGTGGAATGACTTTGCCTAATAAGAAGTTGCTAAGTACTTAATTAGACGTTCGTATGAAGTGTGCTACAAAATAGAAAGCTTCTAACAATCATTAAATGAAAAAGCACAGAAATTCGGCTGTGCGTTGAATCAGAATTATTTTCTTTTTTATGATAAAAGGGGTTCTACCATTGCGTTCGTTTCCGTAAATGCTGGTGAAAACAAACACTACGTAATTTATGACATGGTTGGTATGAGGACTAATCTATGTTTCAATCTTGACATTATTTACTGACGATTGTGTTGAATTTAATGACTTTATCAGTTATCTTGTAGATATTTAGATTTCAAAGGTATGAAATATATAAATATCACAGAAACTACCAAACATGGTTTAATATCATCATTGATAAATCCTATGGATATACCAACACAAAGGTATAAACAACTTGGTTGTACTCGAGGTATCCAATATATTCACTATACAAATTAACCTTTCTATCTATGTTTTTTCCTTTCTTTATTCAATGTGTTAAACAAAGGAATTGCATTTACAAAAAGACAATCAAATAAAAAAGTACAACAGTGACACTGCATAATTGATTTTGTATTAATGTATCTAGCATTAACAGGGACACATACATACATACATACATACATACATACATACATACTTGCATGCATAATACATACAAACATACACACATACATACCTACATAGATACATGCATACACACATACATACTTACATGCATACTACATGCATACATACAAACACACATACATACATACATACATACATACATACATACATATGTACATGCATACATACATACATATAGACATACATACTAACACACATACATACATGCAATACATACATGCATACACACATACATACTTATTTGCATAATATATACATACATACATACATACATATATACATACATACATACATACATACATACATACATACATATAGACATACTTACATACATACATACATACATACATACATACATAAATACATACATACATACATACATACATACATACACACATACATGCTTCCATGCATAATACATACATACATACATACATACATACATACTTACATACGTACATACATACATACTAACTTACATGCAGAATACATACATCCATACATACATACATACGTATAGCCATTCTTACATTCATACATACATACATACACACATACATACTTACATATATACATACATACATACACACATACACACATACATACTTACATGCATGATACATACATCCATCCATACATAAATACATTTAGACATACTTATATACTTATATACATACATGCACACATACATACTTACATACATACATACATACATTTATACATACATACATACATACATACATACATACATACATACATACATTACATATATACATACACAGATACACACATATATACAATCCATTGATGCATACATTCATACACTGATACATACATATATACATATACACATACACACATACATATTTACATGCATGATACATACATCCATCCATACATAAATACATTTAGACATACTTACATACATATATACATACATACACACATACATACATACATACATACATGCATGCATACATACATACATACATACATACATACATACATACATACATACACACATACATACTTACATGCATAATACATACATACATAAATACATACATACATACATATTTGCATGCATGCATAGATGCATACATACATACATACATACATACATACATACATACATACATACACACATACATACATACATACATACATACATACATATATACACATATACCTTACACCGATTGTTGTTGGCTTAACTTCGCTTGCAACGATTTAGGAAGAGGGATGCCCACGTCTATTGCAAGGTCTCTGGTGGCTGACAAGCCCAATACGTGACAGGCACATCCGTCCACAGAGTTGTATTGGAAGGTCTGGTTTGTGGTGCGTGCTGCCGATGGTTCCCGATTCTTTCTTCGCCTTCGTTTTTCCTCCAAGCTGACCCATCTGCTTTGTTCAAAAGTAGCAGTGTCCCGGTGAACTGTATGTCGCCAGCTTTCACGGGCAGCAGCTTGTGTTGCCCATTGGCGGTAGTCGATGCCACAGGTGGTGAGGGTCTTGTTCAAGGAGTCTTTATATCTCTTTCAAGGTGCCCCTATATCACGGTGGCCAGTGGACAACTCACCATACAGTGCGATCTTTGGCAGGTGATGATTCTCCATCCTGGAGACGTGCCCTGCAAAGCGCAGCTGTATCTTCATGAGCGTGGCCTCAACGCTGGTGATCTCTGCTTGTTTGAGGACTTCAGTGTAGGTGACGAAGTCACTCCAGTGGATGTTGAGGATGGTGCAGAGGCAGCGCTGATGGAAGCGTTCAAGGAGGCCAAGGTGGCGGCTGTAGGTGACCCACGATTCGGCGCCATATTAGAGGGTGGTCAATACGATAGCTCTGTAGACGCTGATCTTTGTGTCTCTCTTGAGACTGGCTTTGTACCATACTCGTTCAAAGAGTCTGCCGAAGGTGCTGTTTGCCTTGGCAAGTCAGTTGTCTATTTCTTTGTCGATGTTGTCATCAGAGCAGATCACACAGCCCAGGTAGGTGAACTGGTGGACTACTTTTAGCTCTGTTTGGTCAATGAAGATTCTTGGTGGCCGGTACTCTTCCTTGAGTGCAGGCTGGTGAAGTACCTCAGTTTTCTTTAGGCTGACCTCGAGACCAAAACGCTGGGAAGCTTCTGCAAAGCAGGATGTTATGCCCTGGATGGCTGCTTCCATGTGGGCAACAAGGGCGGCTTAATCTGCAAAAAAGAAGTTCTCTGATCAGTTTTTCCAAGGTCTTGGTGTGAGCCTGAAGTCGCCTTAAATTGAAGAGGTTGCCACCAGTACGAAAGCGAATATAGGTGCCATCTTCATCATCAAGGTTATCTGTTGCTTTTTGGAGCCTCATGTTGAAGAAGATTGAGAACAATGTGGAGACTAAAACGCAGCCCTATTTCACACCGTTTGCGATGGGGAAGGTCTGTGACAGGTCATTATTGTTTCTGACCTGACCAAGCTGGTCTTCATGTAGCTGGATGACCATGGTAACGAACTTTGGAGGACAGCTGAGCTTTTCAAGGAATTTCCACAGTCCAGTTCTGATTACCGTGTCAAATGCCTTCGTCAGGTCTACAAATGTGACGTACAGTCCTTTGTTTTCTTCTCGGCATTTCTCCTGGATCTGTCTCAGGACGAATACTATGTCAATTGTGCCCGTATTGGCTCTTGAAGCCGCATTGACTCTCTGGAGCATGTTCTTCTGCAATGGTGGGCACCAGTCTGTTCAGCAACGCTCTAGCAAGGATTTTGCCTGTAATGGAGAGCAGAGTTATTCCATGGCAGTTTGAACAGTCAGACTTTTCCCCTTTGTGGAAGTTTCCCTCGCTCCCAGCAGCAAACGAAGAACTCGTGGAGTTTGGTGTGCAATGCTGGACCTCCTCTCTTCCATATCTCTGGTGGGATACCATCTTTCCTGCAGCCTTTCCAGTCTTCAGCTATTCTATGGCTTGTACAGTCTCTTGCAGTGTGGGTGTCTCATCGAGTTCCATCTTTAATGGCTATTGTGGGATACGTCAATAGCAGTCTCCTGGACTGTGCGCCTAGTGCTGAAGAGGATGTGGAAGTGCTCTGACCAGCGGTTCAGGACAGATTCCCTGTCAGTGAGTAGCTCCTTGTCATCTCCGTAGAGAGCTCTGTATTTGGAAGGAAGGACCATACACTGCTTACAACACTTCATAGAATCCCTTGTAGTCACCGATGTCAGCGTACAGCTGGGTTCTTTCTGCAAGCTTTGTCCACCATTCATTTTGTATGTCTCGGAGCCTGTGCTGGAGGGAGCTGAAGATGAGGCGGAAGGCTGCTCTCTTATGTGGACAGGATGGTTGAACAAAGTGGGCATGGTGTGCTGATCTCTTTATGGCAAGCGGTTCTTGGATTTCATGGTTGTTTTCATCAAACCAATCTTTGTTTCTTTAAGTGGTGAATCCAAGGATTTCTTCTGACTTTTGCAGAATGGCAGATTTGAGGTGTTTCCACATCTCTTCCGGAGGTAGGTCTGGGGGAAAATTAGATTCTTCAGGTCTAGACTGCAGGCTCTCTTGAAAATCTACCTTGACGTCTGCAGACATCAGGTTTTTGACCAGAAGCTTCCTTCTCGATGTGCCTCCTTGTTGTCTGGGCCTGGGCTTGAAGTGGAAGTCGAGCTTGCATAGGACAAGACAATGATCTGTGTGGCACTCTGCACTGGGCATCACTCTGGTATGAAGGACATCTTTTAAGTCCCTCTGACGTACTATGATGTAATCGATTAGGTGTCAGTGTTTTGATCTAGGATGTATCCAGGTCGTTTTCAGGCTGTCTTTCTGCTGGAATAGTGTTTGCAATGGTGAGCTGTAGTTCTGCGCAAAGGTCAAGTAGCAGGCACCCATTGTATTTGCAGCCACCCACGCCATGTTTCCCAAGAATGGCTTTCCAGGCTTCTGAGTCTCGGCCCACTCTGGCATTTAAATCTCTGAGAATGATTATTTGTCGCTCTCTGGGACGCTCTTGAGAAGTCTGCGCAGGTCAGCATAGAATTTATCCTTTGCAGAAGGATCTGCCTGGAGCGTTGGAGCATATACACTGAAGAGTCATGCATGTTGTTGGTTCCCTAACGGGGGACGCATGGACATGATGCAGTCGGTGTGACCAGTGGGAAGGTTTGTTAACTTGGTTGCGATTGAGTCCTTGACCATGAAACCGACTCCTGAAAGTCGTTTTTCAGTCTTTAGTTTTCCTGACCAGTACAGGGTGTATCATGTTGCGAGTTCTCTCAAACTTCCTTCGTCTGAAAGTGCAGCAATGTCAACACCAAGGCGAGAGAGTTCATGTGCGATTAAGGCAGAGCGTCGTTCTGGTCTGTTGCTGTCGGTTGAGTCTAACATACATACATGCGTAACAATGATACATACATACATACATACATACATACATACATACATACATACATACACTGGTACATACATTGATACATACACTGTCCGTATGAACAGAGAGGAGGAAACCACTCGTGATTGAGACGGAAACCACTTGTTTTCCGCCTGGAATGGAAAATTTCCAGGCGGAATAGAGCAGACGACGTGATTTAAATAAGACACATGCTCACTTACGCCTCTCAGTTGAGACGTAATTCTATATTTTTTCTACTGGCGGAAAACACTACACGTCAGTGTTTTGAGACGTCATTTTATCCTTTGAAATTTGGTTTCAGGCGGAAATTTGGTTTTAGAATGAGAGTGAATTGGACTTTGAAATTTGTACCAGGCGGAACTGTGGTTGCAGAATAAGAATTGGACTTTGAAATTTTTACCAGGTGGAATTTTGGGGTTAGAATGAGAATGAGTTGTACTTTATGTCCACGTTAAGCACATATTTGGACTTGGAATTCACAGGAGAAGGAGTTTCTGAATAAGTTAATATGAAAGAATATTAATACAATAGATAACTAAAAATCCAAGAGCATATTAATATATGGTTCTCCATTATTTAGACCTGAACTTTGAATATGTTCTTTGAATTTGCTAAGCAAATTTTATCTGCAGCAATTATTAAATTACAATTGTGATCATCTTAATGCTAATTGCACTGTAAAGATACAAAACTAATTCTGAAACTTAAGAAGTAACATTCATAAAATTGAACTTATTCATCATTTTCAGTTCTATTCAGAATTTATTTCAGATAATCAAACAATGATAAAGCTTCATGTAACTTAGAAATATTTGAGTATAATGTATTCCCTTAATATTTTTATTTAAAGATATCAAGTCAATTTTAATGTCAAACTATAAAAACATAAGCAGACACAAATTTCAAGTAATAATATAGTTGTCCTGCACATTATTGTTTTCCTGTTTAAATTGATCATTATCATATAGTGCCATGGAATAGTATGCTTTCCCAGAGGCTGTGAGCTTTCACGCAATAATTTTAATATGTGGTTATAATATTACTTTTTATCAAGTAATATGATTTGTGTGAAATACGCAAATGGATGCGATTCACCTGTGATCAATCATCACAAGTAATAAACAAATTTACCTATGAAATCATAGCTTTGGAGAAACATATCTGAAGAAGAATGTATGTACAGTTAAAATAAAAAATAGGCACAACATGGATCCAAAGAATATATTTTAACTGTTAAGATAAAAGGGTAATATATATATATATATATATATATATATATATATATATATATATATATATATATATATATATATACAATTTAATATGGTTGTAATGTATATACAATATAGTATGGGTGTAACAACAAAGTAATTTTTAAGGTCCCAGAGGTTAATTATAAACAGCACCTTTATGTAAATCTTACGTTCCAGGAATTGGCAAGCACCTGTGTCAGAAATTCAGATTTGGGACAAAAATTAGGTGAAGTAAATCTGTTTGGAAATCTGCAGACAAAAGATCTCTGTGCACCGTCAGATGATACATACATACAGCCATCCTTAATACTCTTCATATGGATTATTTGCAGTTTGTCTGTCTTTTCAACACCAAAAATATTACAGTTATAGTCTTAATTTGGACATTTCAGAACTTCTACAATTGCAACAATATCATAATTCTCATCATTTGTATCAAGTATCAAAAAGAACCTAACACGTCCAAAACATACAAGATCGCTATTCTGATAAAAAATAGAAGAGTTGTCACTTTTTGTCATCCTTCCATACTCGTGGCTATAAACGAGGTTTCCATTTAATTCAAGTCGGTTAAAACTTTTAAAGGTATCACTTACTAGAGCATGGCCTAGATATTTGCACATCTCTGCATATTCAGCATCAGGCAAAGTTCTCATCTTAACAGTTCCTGAAACATAGATGTCATTATCATTCTTTTCCCCCTTTTTAAAACATTTGCAGGCTCAATAGAATTGTACAATTTTTCAAGATCTGAACCTTTTGCAATACTCATTATTAGTTCTGGCAGCTTTTGAATAAAAGAAATTCCAGTGAATAATTTGATTATCAATATTTTGTGTACCTCTAATCATTTTCAGAATAAACCCAATTTTATCTTCAAATGAAAACCATCTGTGTGTGTAGAGGGGTCCCAAATATCGAACACCATCTGCCAGATGTACCAGCTCATGAATATATAAAGTCAAGTAACGTTTATCGTACAATTGTGCACAATTCTGGCAAAATTCAAACAGCATTTTATCAGTTCTGCTGGTATCACTTTCATGGGACCCACGTTTAAGAAGAACATGCATTCCATTTACCAGCAGCAAAAAATGAAAAATCTGTTATTGTCCAATATTCTATGGATTAATACTGCACCGAAATATAAGAGAAAAGAGTGGAATTCAGACGCCTTCCAGTATTTGAGATCGCTTTTCTATTGAACTTGGTAATCATGTAATGTCAAGGGTGGGGTGAATACTTTGAAGTCTCTTATCAACTTCACATACTTTGCTATGACAGCTGAACGATTTTCCGTTGAATTCTGGTGCAAACAACAATCGCAACAACAGTTTCTGAAACTTTGGGAAAAATGTAAGCCAAGAGGGACCTTTAATTCGATCAACACAGTGAGTTTTCAAGCCTGAATCCTGATAATCCAAAGCTTTGCAAGCATCCTCGATAACACTGCTTCTAGTTCTTTCCGGACCCTTTGGTTCATCTGATATGAATGGAAATACAGGGGCATGCCTTTTTCAACATTTGCCGTTTCACCCCTCTGTTTGCATTTCCAACAGGAATAAGCGCCATTAAACTGAATACTATTACAGAGTAGACATCTTGCTGGAAATTTAGTTGTACCACACAACTAAAAGGCTCAGCAAGCAAATGTTCCCCGTTCTGGTGATAAACTTTATATTCCTTGATCCATTTTTCTGCACTTGTCAAGAAAAGGGCAAAGAAAAGTTCCCATTAATGTTTCTTGACTTCCAAACCAAAGTCCTGCTAAGATCATATTCTCCTTTTTCATACGTATCTAATGAGGAAGTTCATTAATAAAAAGAAACAGTGGCCAGACTTAAACTTTACTACTCTTGAAGACAGGTACTCCATCTGTGTTGAAGGTAAATGATAAGTTTTCTGGAAACCCTAGGGGCCCTCCATTGTCAGAATATGATCTTTACAGTGTACCATCATAAATATCTTGAAAGAAACCATTCTTACTTTTGCGTTTGAATCTTTCTTGAAGCTTGTTACAAAATCCAATTTGGGCAAACAAGTTCTTCACTTGAACATCAACTGGCATTTTCAGAAAGTATGGTTTGTCACTTTGATTAAGAGGTTTATTACAGGAAACATGCCGAATGAATTTCCAAGAGCAAAACTGTCCACCAGGTTGCGCACAGAAGATGCCAACTTCTTCAAAGCTAGGCAACACAGCACAAAGTCCTATGAGTAGATCTGTTTTGTGTAGTGATCTTTATTCATATACGAAGTATATTAAAAATATATAGCCCAGATATCGATAAAGAATAGGAGCTCCTTTGAAAGTATGTAAATGAAGGACCTTTTAATATAATAAGAGCACAAAATAATGTATGTCTCATCGCGACTATCAAATAATTACGTCGTTTATTGTGGACGAATTACATTTGGTGGTCTCCTTTGCCGACGTAATAACCAAATTAGCATCGAATCGATTGTTTAATCAACATAATTTAACAGCCGCACGCCTTTAAACATTTTATAATGAACTATAGCTATCCTGTGGTGCGAATGCAAATATACAAATAATTGGATAATTATCTCTTTCATGTATTTGTTCATTACCGAGAAGTTTGAAAATGTGGACAATTCTTGGTATTGAAACAAATAAAAACACAATTGAGAATGCAACCGAACCAAAGGAGGAAAAATCCTAATAACAAATTAATAAACTTAAGTATAATTAACATTTGTAAACTGTTCATAATTCATTACAATGTTGAGTGCAAATAGAAATTTGATGAAAGAAATGATCAATCTATTCACAAAGCAAACATTTCTAATTCTTTATATATTTATTTTATAAGTTTGTATCAACTGTAAATATGTTCTACCATCGTCAGTTTAAAATGTTTATATTCGGACCTAGCCCAGTCTATTTGCGTCTATGCGATGTTTAGTAGAACCGGTTGATGCTGCTGGGGGTTCAAGAGGTGACAGACATCCATGTTTGTTTTAAATTCGTCAGAAAGTCATGTGAGTTTTTTGTTTTCCAAAGATGTGTTTCATTCAGCTCGGTATATGCATTGTATTTTTAAAATTATTTCTTCACTCATTACAGACAATGATGGGTGTTCTGAAACATTATAACATTTATAATTATACATTCCATGATTTTATCGCTCAAGATATACCCCAATCCTTGCCGCGAAATTTCAATATCCAGCATCATGTGTATTTGAAACCATTGGCGCCATTTTTGGTACAGCACAGCGATTGTAATTTTATTTTGTATAAATATTACCATGTTTGAATGCATTTTCTTTGAATAAGATCCAAGTTTAAGTGTGGTTGGAAAGGCAAACAAAGATCTTACCTTCAGTGGAGATTTTAAAATGGAGGAAAAGGTGAAGATGAATTGGGGTAAACCAGTCAAGGGGAGCAAGGAATTGTACCACGGAACCATAACCATGATCATAGTCAGCGGTAAGTTTATGATACTAATTAGCTTTCCTCATTCGGTAGTAAGTCTGCATTTCACTCTACATTTGAATATATATATATATATATATATATATATATATATATATATATATATACACACACACACAATAAACAACACCAACACTTAAAATGTGTGACCGGTTTCGCTTTAATGCTTCTTCAAACCGAATTCAATATTATGGTTTATCATTAAGTACATTCTTTTTCAATGATGTAAACAACGTGACAAGATGACGTTATAGCTTAAAATCGTTCTCGTACGTTCCTATTATAATCTTAAATGCATAAGTGGTTTGCACAAATGCATATATAGTATGGATAAATGAGATTTAGATACATAAAACTGGACCATAAATATATAAATATCTCTATTGAAAATTAAAGTACACATTATGAATAGAGATAATGGTTTTATTACTTTCTTGTTATGTATAATGTATTATTTATAATTTCTTTTGTATTGCTACATAGCTGAAGATTGTTCGCTATCTGTCATATTCAAAGTTTCTTAATTTGTAATTTATCTGTCAATATCAACTTATCATATGTAAAATATGTTACATTCGTTAAACTACGTAAATTTAAAGAGTGAAATTTGAATTATGTCCCCTTGTACAAAAGCATATAACAATAATTTAATATTGTTTTAATATATAGAATAACGTAAAATTATGAAAAAGTGATAAAAGCAACATCATAATAATATGTTTTAGTAGCATGGTTAATAAATAAATAATATGCAATGTATCTAAATTTTAACATAATTTCTTGTTTTAAAGAACACTTCTTTATTTATATTACTGTCAGTATTAAATAAAAATAATATTATATAATCTGGGTTATAGCAGAATAAACATGTAAAATTCTTATATTCAACAAACACATGTACATAGAAAATGCTTTCAAGAGACACCTTATAACACAAATTCCCAAATGCAGAATATGTGGAACAGAAATAGACTCCAAGATACATATGATACTAAATTGTTTAAAAATAAAGCAGGAAAGAGAAACAATAAAGAATAAAATAATCAGTAAATATAGTTATGTAAATGATAAATGTTTATTATTTACCAACGACATAAATGATAAAAAACTGTATAGTGATTTAACAGAATATATCAATAGGGTAAAGAAAACAAATACAGAAATGGATCTATAAATTTTATAATGTGTATACACCTGTGCGATCTTGACAACCTATTTACAAACAACACCAACACAACTAAACAAACCAAGGGCCTCCCAGGGGAGGACGAGGACAATGCTACGTGACTAACGTGAGGTAGCACGTCCCGTTCCAGTGAACCAGGACGCCAGAAACAAGAACATTACGAAACCATGAAACCTCACAAACAAACACTTATACAATTCTATCAACTAATCCGTGACTTTCTAACTATCCTCTTTCTTTAGCATACACATACAAATACAGGTTTGACAAGACCGAGAAGTAAGGTCAAGACAACTATGTCCAACCGAACTTCTAGAGTCAAAACAGAACCTTAAATAAGTAACATCTTTAATGATTTGATTATCAGCCAGTCCCAACATGAATATAAGAACATACACAACAAATAGCACACATATATATAGCACACATGGGACACTATTGATCTATGGCAATGATCACTTGAATAAAGAAACTCTGAAACCAGACCGGGTTAAGGAGTACTATAAAGATAGATTAGGAAGGTGTACAAACCCTAAATCAAATTCAATAAAATTGAGATTAATACAATTAAAACAAACAGACACAATATATGGGGAGGAAACAAAAACACATAAAAAACTTTCAAATTTCGGCAATAGGGGGTTCCTCATATGATGTTAATCTGAGAGGAACCATACCAATAAAGGGCAATGCTAAATATATTTTTAATTTATTTATTAATGAATGTCAAATATGTGTTTTATTTTACTTTAGACCTGGATATATTGTATTAAGACTGAAATTCCAATGTTTCCTTTAACAGATGTTACATCTCAATTAACTATACAGAATATATATATATATATATATATATATATATATATATATAGGCTGAAATATAAAATCTTCTGAAGTATTGTGTGTGTGTGTGTGTGTGTGTGTGTGTGTGTGTGTGTGTGATTTAGATTTTTAACGTAGCTTTAAAAAATTTTCAGTCATATCGCTACGATGTATGCAGTGTGACAGTTTATAGTGATGTCTAGCACTGGGGCATCATGCCGCAGACATGTAGCATGATGTCTCACCTAGTCACATTATCCTGGCACCAGGCCGACCAGTCCTAACACTAACCTCTTAATGCTGAGCGTCAAGCAAGGCAGCTGTTAGTACTATTTTTGTAAGTCTTTGGTATGACTCGACCGGGGTTTTCGAACCCGCAACCCCAGGCATCCAAGGCGGACGCTCTAACCACTAGGCCACCGGAGCGGTTGTAAAGTATTGAAACCATTATTAAAGTGTGCAGTGACATGAAATGAAAAAGATTGATATATATATATATATATATATAATTACTTAAATCAAATATGAAGGTTCATGTGTTTAGATACTTCTTGACTGGTTTGTCCAATGTATTGTGCGCCACATTATTACAGGTGCAACATTGTGCAACATCAAATGTTATTTATTAGATCATCTGTAATAATTATCAGTTCAAAACAAATTATAAATAACACTTGATCCATATTAAAAAAAGTGATGCAACTGTTGCAACTGTTTATCTCTGCTCACAAAGTTATATATATATATATATATATATATATATATATACCACATCAAGCGATTTTGTCTTGTCACATATTTTGTTGTACTTTATTGATAAAATGTCTGAGACGCATGTGATAAAATGTCTGAGACGCATGTGATATGACACTGCAAATAACATGACTAACATGACCCCACAAGTCATGTCAGAAGAAGAAGGTGAATGCTTTTTTGGTATCGACAGTACAGTACATTGTTAATAAGTTAACAATGGAAGGGACCCACTGGTGAAAATCTGGTTAGGAATTATACATTGATAAATAAATTGATAATTTTCGCTGGGAATTTTTATTTTTTTATGACAGCTAATATGCAGAGCAATTATTAATCAAGATTTAATAAACTTTAGTTAAACAAAATTAATATTAAATTTTAAGGTAATGTATGTTTAATTTATATTGAGTAAATGCACATACATGATCTGTATGACATTTACTATAATCTCGCTAACTGTGTGTGTATGAGTTATAAGAAGCTTAAATAAAAACTGAGTGCATTTGCTGCGACACTCACCACAGTTTTAAATAATTTATATTTTAGATGATGAGGAGTTTCTCACCAAATGGGCCACTGAGGCCAACAAAAAAATCTTGCAAAAACTGGAAACAAAATCAGACAGTGTGCCCAAAGAACTCTCCTTCTTCACACTGGATAACAAATCATCACCCGCCAAACGCCATGGAATTCTAACAGCAAAAATTAAGGAAAGCATGAGACAAGGCGAGGAATTAAGTTTAAAAAAAGAAGAAACAAAAGGTTCCATTAAGAAAGAGCTCTGAAACTACGCCCCCCAACCTCAATGAGCCCAAAACAAAGCAAGGTGCTATTGAGAGAGGCACAGTCTCGGTGCAAAAGCTGAAATTTGACACCCCTTCCTGAAAGAGTAAAGAAAACAAACAACGTGAAGAAGGCACATCTTGTGAAATTGGTAAACAAATATTCAATTCATGTTTGGCAGATCAGTTTAGTGATCCAGCAGTGCAGCACATGAATGTTTCAAGCCAGTTCACCCCATTCACAGAAACATGGGCACTCTGGAACAATTTGGCAGATGAGCAAGCATATCAACAGATACAGCAAGTTGCGCCAATTTTGGAGGAAAACAGGGAAAGGAATATGAGTAAGCATTCATCATTTTAGGCTTAACAATAAATGCAACTTTTATCTTTTTCAGCTTCCTGTGTGGCAAAATTAATTTTGTAATTCTGTTTTAGCATATCATATATATTACATTATTATTTGCATGCATATGTATGTTAAGGCCGGAGCAGGGTTGGGTTGGATTGGGTTTGAGAGATGTTATGTTTTTGGCCAGCTGTCAAAGCAATGCAGTTTAAAGTTTTACTAACTCCATTGTCAGTATTAATCAGTATACTCTTTTTTGTATTTAAAAATAGAAGAATAAAAAAAACAATTATGAAATAAAAAGAAAAACAATGTGCTTTCCAGGTCCAATGGATGGGGTGGGGTTAAGGATTAAGGCACTTTACACAGAAATTAATTTGAAAGGTGTTCCAAACTGCTGTTGAAAAATGTATAGATCTTAGAGGGAACTATGTGAAGAAATGTGCTATAATTTATTTTTGGTAATACCTGTCATTTTGTTTCTAGTTTTATGCATACATTATTTATCTTGTATGCATTATTTCTCTTCCAGCGGCAGTATCTTAATTGGTCTTATCTGTATATTCGTATGCGTATGTAGATCAACTCAATAGATTTTTCAGACCATTGTATAATTTTTTTTTTTTTTAATAGGGCAGGTTACGAATAGGTGGATGTGACACTACTTGTAATGATTATATGTCTGAAAATATCCGCACGCTGGTTGTATCTTAACCTACGGACAAGCTTTGTAACATGGCCGCTGTTTCAATGGGTAGGTTTAACCGATGTTCCCAGTGCAAAATTTTCTTACAGCCTAATCTCCCTAAAAGTGGAAATCAACATAAATTTAGTCTTTACTTTAGTACGTTAGGCTACCATCCTATACAAAGGTATTACATAAAGGAGCACAATGCACTTCTTATAGTATAACTTGTCAAGTACAGGTTTTTGTCTAGCTAATAAATGGTACATAAACTGTGGACTCTTAAGATAAACTCAAGTTATAGAATTTTATTAAGATAGAGTGGCATACCAACATTGATCTTAACAGTTACCTCCTTAAATATCATAGTAAAATTGTTTTAAATTGTTTTAAATAATGCAGTGTTCGTCTAGAACTAATAGTTATTTCTATAACAGAAGTTACAATAACAAGTCAATATCACCTTTATATCAATGCCTCAGTATTAACTGTATGGTTAGAACGTCTAAATATAGAAAAGTCAAGGGGAATGTAAAGAGTTAATTCTCGGCATAGCTATTTGTTAACATTCTTTAGTGACTTATATTCTTTGTAATAAATATATTTTGTGGACTTACTTGACTTTCATGCCAACTTTGATACATACAATCCTTTTAATGTCTGAAAAAGTTAATGCATGAAAGTAATTAATCACGCTTGATTTTTACGTTAGATAAAAATTCAAATAATGTTCCTAAACCATAGTTCTATTTATTTAATTATGTGTCTTACGATTTGTCTGACAATTTATGTATTATATCCGAATTAGAGGACTTGAAGTCAATAAAACAAGTCCGTATTTGCGTTAACTACTAAATCTGGTTTATATTTTATCTTTCAGTGTTATATTTGTACACATTGACATGAGCATGTCAAAATAGTTCATTGTATAAAATACAGTTTAGCGTAAGTATCACATTGTGTACACCACAGTTTTGTTCTGTTTGTCCGACTAGGCAATACTGGAACATGTCATGTCTTGTAAATTCTAACTGTAGGAACAAGGTGAGATTCCAACCTGCCCTATTAATTTTTCAGATTGTTGGATTGTGGCTTTCTTTATTGAAACTTTATTAACAAGATTAATCCCAAACCACTGAACATTATGGGCAAATGAAAACTGGTTGACCTGTCTGTGCACACACACACACACACACACACACACACACACACACACACACACACACATATATATGACCTTAGTAGAATTTCAATCCTACAATGTTTTCAAATATTTATGATTTTTTAAAACTTCTTGACTTGAAATTGAATTTTTTTTTGCCTCTTGTCCTAATTGGGGACATGTATTTTACCAACATGAATCTAATATTATTATTTATTTTATTTAGCAGCAGTACCATCAGCTGAAGTTGTCAGCATACTTAAGCAGTTGTGCCGGCCCGACGTACAAGAATTTCTTAAAAAATTCACGGATCATTTTAGAGAAGGTCCATGCTCACATCAGGGGAATGAGTGTTTTGCTTATTTTAATCTTTACGAAATTGTTGTGGTACTCTTATACTTCTGATATATCACTTCATAGAGGGAATATATTTACTATTAGTTTAGTGACTCATCGATTTTTGGCAGACACTTAATCTGACATATTCTTTGCGTACTAGTTTAATAACTTGCAACCCAAGAGTACTTTTTAACATATTGTTTTTATTAGAGTACTTTTGTCAATTTGTTTTCAATGCTATTTATTCATAGCTAAAATTTTGTGTTAAGTATAAGAATTAGTGATGTGATGAAATAGTTGGCTTATAATACAACAAATATAACAATGTCAAGATCATCATGCAATATTTGATGTATTTTATTATGGAAGTATATGTTGATTGCCACTAGAGAACGAGTCTTCAGTATCATATTGGATGTATTATCAATATATTGGATGTACAGTTTTTGTAGCAGTTACTTATACTGGCAAACCATGTATCACACAGTTCATCATTTGATGAATGATTTCGAGCCAAGATCGTGGATTAGAATCCTTATGTCCATCCATCTATCATGTTTGCTGCAAAACCCCAAGATCACACTCTCAGATAGAACTCAGCCATACTTTAAACGTGTTATTTTTATCGTATCAAGATGTGTATATAGGATTACCTTAGTGTTTGTCCAATTACAGTGCTAACTGTGACTTCTAGTTGGGTGCATTGCAGTCTATCTGTGCAACTATATTAGGCCCCCCAAAATATGTTGCCTATTGCACTGGTTTTAAAATTAGGGTAGGAAGGTGGGTTTGTATCCAAACATATATACAATGTGATTTTTGTGGGGGGCATTTTACCAAGGGGGAAAAAGGTCTTAGAGTCATCAGTGAGAAACGGGGATGCTCAGACAACCAGAAACATTTTTTTTTGCCTTTATCTACCTGTAGGATGGACAGTATTATTTATAAAAATACAGAAAATACATTGAACACTTTTTAAAATGCAATATTTTTGCACAGACTGTTCAGCCAACCTATACTCAACTGGACACAGTGCTTAAAAGTCCCATATGTACTAATCCGCTACCAAACATAACAGAGAGTTCAAAGGACTTTGGAGGCATAACCCAGGATTCATCCTTCCAGAAAGAAAGAAATGTAATTTCAGATTCTATGGAGGAAATTGTTACTAGTATCCCACTTTTAAAGCACCAATTGCAAGGAGGTCTCCTAGAAACGAATTTACAAGCAGTGGCCAAGAAGATTCAGAGTCAAACATGGTAATTCTGCTTGCTTTCCTTATACATCCTACTGTGATAGTTGAAGAAGATTAATATTTCCTTGATGTTGCCCATCTTCCCTCTGACCCAGATCCTTTTTAACACCTGTTGAACTAGTCATTACATTTTGTTGGATTTATATCAGAGATTTACAAATTTTATAAAAATAAGCTTGTCTAGGGCAAGCTGTTTGGAAAATTGAAAACAGATTGGAAATTTTAGAATCCCCCCAATGGATAGGCAGAAATGAATTTGGACTTAGCTAGATTTTTAAAGTTGGGAGTTCACCCTAGGATTCATGTTTAAATACATCAACAGACATGAAAAGCCATCGTTGCAAGTACAATAAGAGATTTTATTTGTTGAGGCGCTTACAATGCATTATTCATACATATGATGTATTCAGCTTACATGTAAAAGTTAAACAACCTACATGCATTATGAAGATGCTTTTTAAGCTGAATCTAACCAAATGTACAAAATCTAGATATCATTTACATCTATTGCAACATCTCATTTCATAACTAGTTTTGTTAATAGTAGGGATTACAGTTAAACAGAAAATTTATCACAGCTGAATAAACCACCATATATTGTCATTATTTCACAACTTTGTTTTTCTCTTATCCCACTGTGGAAAGGAAAAACAAATCCTTTTCCTCCATCAGCAGTTAGGGACCGACATTTTTCCCCGAGGGTTGGGGTGTGGGATTTTTTTTCAAGTTTGGATACTTTTTCTTTCACCTAAATGAATGTTGTTTCCTACCATAAATAATAGAGTGAGAATATTTTTCAAGCTATCTAAGGGCCAGAAAAGGACAAGGTAGATCCCCTACTATCTGCACACAGCCTTCTTTGCTGCACTGTATAACTTTTAACACTGAACTTCGGATATTTGTTGTTTTTAATTCTACTTCTCTATACTTTCTCCAACTGACTCTAAAGTTAGTTTCTATTCCCAAAGATTTAAAGTTATTATAGACGCCCTTTCAGTAATTTGACATTGCTATCCTAGCTCCTAAACCATGTTTAAATATTTGTTTGTTTTCTGTATGTTCTTTGGGGGCAAAAGGTTTATCTAGCCAAGAATTTAACATAAATTTTCTTGTAGCCAGAAGGTCTAGCAGAATAAGACATTTACTAGTAATACTGAATATTCACTACTTCTTTCCCACAGTTACTAACTGGCAACAATTGAAACTTTACTACCCACTGTAACTGAGATAGCCCTTTTCTTCATATGTATTGATGGGATATTCTTTCGGATTAGCTCTAGCAAATACAATTATGATTCTGTCTGCCAATAGAAATAACAACTATGATTATTATTTCGTGATATTTAAGTGTGACTCACTTAATGCTGCAAATAGAGCTTCATATATACAGTATCCAAAACCATCCTTATTTCATTTCCTATTCAAGCAAGCAATTTGTACTGAAATCATGTGCAAGAAGAAATATCTAATGTTTTCACAAATGAAACACAAGTCATGTTGAGGACCTTGGTTACAATAGTAAAATTGATTTTTGTTTAGAATTTAGATAACCAAGGTCACTAAAATATCAGTGTGGTGATTTAGACCTAACCATACTTTGCAACGGAAACTAAAACACACCCTAGCTCTAAATAAAATGTATCCTTTAGTATGACATGAAAAGCAAGGGGTACAGAGGTTGGGGCTATAGATTGATTACTGTGTTCAGGGGCAGGTATTACAAGGTGAAGCAAACAATGCATGCCTGCTAATTGCCCTATAAAACTTAGAAGACTTTCATGTGTGTTCATGTGCAGAATAAAAATTGGATGCACCTGACATTTAGGAGTTTTAAATCTGCTAAATTTAGAATGCTGACAACTGAGCTCCACCAAGGCATCATCAATACCAAGCATCATACCAAATCTGGTTGAAACCAAATGATAATTAAGGACATATCTGGCAGAAAAGTACATACCCGGTAGTTCTGAAAATCAGGGGCTATAACTCCAATAACCATAAAGTCAGAAATAATTCAATTCAGTCAAGGTCTCGTCAACATCAAGTTGTGCACCAACTGTAGTTGAAATGCATTTATAATTAAAGCATTTACTGTGCAGAATCTAATGACTGGACCAATGTAACATTCTTTTGTTCTATAAAAAGCAGGAAACAGAAAGATTATAAATTGTCATTGGAAAACATTTAAGATAAAGCGTAAGTAATTACTGTATAATGCCATCTCTTATAAAATAAAGATCTTAAAAATTATAACATATAATATCTAGAAACTGATTTTTACATAAGTAGTATTTGTTTGGAAATATTTGTCTTTTTGCATCACAAGGACAAATTTCCAACTAATACTAATCTTACCTTTGTAACTTGGCATTGTGAATCATCAATGACCTATGCTGGCATATATATATATATATATATATATATATATATACTCCTGTTCGGTGGTATAAGGGCACATTGTACCATAACCGATTTGTGTGAACCTGGTGATAGGCACATGCTATAAAAAGTAAAACATGTTCACCCTATAGACCTCATTCTCCTGATACCATCTATACGTTGATTTTGTTTCAAATACTTTTGGATTTTGATAAACATATTTCTGTTTTATGGGCATTTGACCTCTGGCCTCAAACCTTTTGTATCCCATAAACCGAAATAATTATATACACCAGATCTCATAAACCATATTGTTCTTGTTTGAGTCGATTTGCTTATTCTTTGCTTAAAATATAAATTTTGTATAAGTTATTGCCTTTCCACAAACAAATTTACATATATCAAAGTATACTGAATTGATCAAAGAGCACATTTCCTCATGAGTTTTGTTGCCATTTTCTATTTAGTTAATCAAATTAGAAAATGTGAACAAGTGGCAGTGTATGTTATGATGCTTAAAAGTTCAAATGGAGACAAATAATAGCAAATAAACAATATAGCAAACAGAATAGTGCAATTTGGTCATACTTTGAGAGATGAAATGATGTATATTGTCTTATGATAACAGAGGTATTGCAGAAAAAAAAAATATTTTCTTTCATCTTATTTGGACTAATCAATAGTTCAGAGCTATGTGTTTGTGAAAAAAAATATTTTTAATACAAACTATCATGGAATGATCTTCCAACATGCTTATGAAACATGAGTTACTACTAAGTTGTCTCATAAACATTGCTGAATACATGCACTTAAGCATGTATCAAATAAATGCCCATTAACATAAATATATATATATATATATATATATATATATATATATATATATATATATACCTGTAAACAGTTACACATATACATGTCAATAAACATGTACATGTGCCCATACAATACTCATATTTGTGCCCTTAAACAGTGATATATATATATATATATATATGTATATACATGCCCAAAAACATGTACATATGCCCATTAAATACTCATGTTCATGCCCGTAAACAGGTACATATATACATGCCCTTAAACATGTAAATATATATATATATATATATATATATATATATATATATATATATATATATATATATATACCCACAAATATGAAGAGTATACATAGCCTTAATCAGATGCCCATAAACATGTATATTTACAACTGTATTCACACTAGCATTGTATGGATACATTATCAGCATCTATGGATACATTGGACCAAAAAAGTGGTCATGTTATACATATTTATGCATAGATAAAGGTTTATTACCAATGAAGGATAAAAGGACAAAAACAAAATGAGATGGAAGGAGAAGATTGCAAGGATAATATCTGAAGGTTCCCAGTCAACTGGTAATATTGATGGTGTGTATAAATAGTAATTAGACAAAATAATTTACCGTGATTGACCATACACGTTGGTTACAAATATTCTAATAGGTTGCACGCAAGATATATTTTAGAATAAATATTAGCTTTTTATCAAGAAATTTAAAATACGAGACACATTTAAGGTATGAAAAGTTCCTTCATGTGCTGAAATGTTATACTGACAATTGTATGTAGATTAGAATCGATCATAAAGTGCTTCATTGCAAGAAACTCACTTGGGTGTTCTTCACCCTTTTATATGCAAGAGCAGGTTATACAAGTATAACCAATTAAAATCATTTGAATGACTACGTCTTCCTGACAGATGGTTCTGTAGGAAGTAGACCATTCACCCAAGGTAGGTTTATCAAAAGGTGTTTGTTATTGTCAGCATCATTGCTTTATGCCTACCACTTGCTAAAAAGGATTTTTTGAAACCAAGTTTAAAACCAGTTGGTTGTCGAGATAGGGCTTGAAAAGATGGAATTGGAAAGATAATAGTTATAACAAGAACAATTGGATTTTTAAAAGTTCCTATCACTTCTCTATTAGTCTGTGGTTCAAAGTCTGATCTGTCTCGTTTTTAGAAGTCTTGGAATAAAACATTTTCAGAAGTAATCTTCTAGCCTGGGTTATTGAAAGAGGACTTACTACTCAGTTGTTTCCAATACATGGACATTAAAATATACATGTCCAAAACTTACATAAATATACATGTGTATAAATATGTACATATTTCCATTTACTACCTATAACATAAAATACGAATTAGTAATAGTAGCTGAGGGAATTATCAGCATGAACATAAAGAAATAAATTTGGGAAAATAAAGCCTTCAAAATATTAAAAATGATGAAAGTTAAACAGTAAATACATGAATTTTTTTTTTGTTTTTGTACAAATGATCTAAAATAAAAGATAATGGTAAATCAAAATCATAACAAATTTTCAAAGGTTTTGTTATCAAATAGTCATGAACAAATCCGAAGGCTGACCTTTGGAACACACATAGTCTCAGTAGTAAATCCTTGATAAGCTTGCTTTTAACAATATGAACTTCAAGATGTCTAGAAGAGTCAAACTATTAGTAAATGGTATGTTGTAGCTATGGAGTTTCCAAAGAAAAGAGTGTACAAAGGAACATAAATGCACAGATGTATATTAACGTCTTGCACAATAGTTTTATCTTCAAAGGTAAAAACGACAAGAAGCAATTTTCTGTAAAACAGTTTATTACCAACTTATGTTTTGGTAGGTAAGAGAAATGACATTACAAATGATGCAACTTTTGTTTTTTTAGTACAAACCTTTTTCTAGATGAATAGAAAGTAACTATACGTGAATTTAAAATCCATGAAATGATTATTAAGGAACTGTCAGAAAAATATTAGCAAAAACAATTTCCACTTTATAACACAGTTTATATGCAGCCCCTTTTTTGAATAGTGCTTTATGAAGATAACTGAAATACATGTGGAAACCACTTTTCTTTAGAATGACTTTGACCTCTAAATCAATAGGCTTCTAACCACTGTGTAAGGCATCCATAACATTGTGTTGAGATGTTATCTCTATGTACTGTTGTCATGTAAAGAACATTATTTTTTCAATGACCTTGACCTTTCACTTTTTGACTCTAAAATCAAAAGAATTCTTCCCTAATGCAAGTGAAAGTTGTCTACAAGGTTTGGTAACTGCAGATGGTGGACAGCTTGTTTTATTGTGCTAAACCATTGTTCTTCTTTCAGTCAGTGACAATGACTTTTAAGCCAGATATCAATAGGGTTCTTCCTCATAAATGTAGATGATGGACCAATCAAGTTATTCTTTGCACCTGAAATTAGAAACAGCCACATGACTAGTCAATCAGATATCATCATAACACAACATGCTCCACATTATGGCAGGAATATAAAGAAATACACAAATTGATAAAATTGGAAGAATACAAAAATGAAATGACTTTACCACTGGCCAAAAATATTCAAAACATCAGAGGGATTTTATTTTTTTAGTTTTACTAAGTAGCCCCTATTATGAAAACATGTGACAACTTTACCTGTAGAATAATAGTGACATGAAATAAGTACTCAACAGGCAAGACATGAAAATATAAGGGGCCATTTTATTATGCTTGTTTCTTTGCAACTGGTACAACTAGCAATGTTAAAATCCTTATAACAAAAATATCTTGCAAGATAACAAATGCGCAACACAAAAGAGCTCACATTTATAAACTGAGAAAATGGATCATTTTCCTATCAATTTTATGCAGGTATGACTCGATGCAACAGTGCTCAAGTTTGCTACACTATCTGATACTTGGCTACCCTATGTCGCCACCATGTTGGCTTATAGTGATGGTAGACTGGTTTTCATAGCTTCCATGCAAGACATGATACAAATATCTAGCAGTCTTTGAACTAACCAGTCTACTAAATGAATCTAATCCACTGAGCATTTGGATTGACTATACAAATATGTTTATGGCAATCACCCAATTAATCTGTATTGTAACCTCTGAATATTCTAGTCAGAACTTAATAAATTTAACTCTTGATCAGTTCAGCTACAACTCAGTTATAAAATTCTTTCCATCAAGTGGTGGTGCAAAATTACCGGCTTTTCCCAACTTTCATCCATAGTTGCAAACGTCAAGGGCATTTCATGGTTGGGAAAAAAAACCTTTTCTCCTGACTTTTTCCCCAAATTTCCAGTAGCGTGGGAACTCTGTGCAGAACTGAAATTAGCACATTATGCCATAACATTTCAAACCTCTGTAAACAAATAACACTTTTGTATTTACATCCAGCCTTTTCCAAAGTTTAATCTTGAGCCCTTATATAGAGCTCAAAATGAAACATCAATATTTAATAACAAAAGCAGACACCTAGCATCTGGATGTTGATAGATCAAGCTATTTGCACAAATTTAAATCGGAAACGAATATTTACACTTTAGAGTTTAATTGAAAATCCCCCTCCCGAAGATGCACATAATCTTGCAAGTAATGTGCAGTGTAATTATCAAATTTGAGTTTTGTGCTGCTCACCCCATGGGAACTGCATAAGATAAAAATTCTTACTAAAAAAGGCACACGAGACCACTGGTTGCATAAATATAGAAGAACTGATAAACTTTCTTCAGTTTTTGAGGGATCCTTCAGTGAAAGTTTATACCCTTTCAAATGAAATAACTATTTCATCATTTTTTTAAAATACAAATTTCCATGAACACGTATGATCAAAAAGTGTTAGAGTTACACTTCTTTTACTAAGGTTGCCAAGATGATACTTGTTTACATGAAAAGAAAACTAAAGAGAATGAAGGCACATTTATAGCACTAGTTTGATGTATAGAGCTTCAGGAACATGTGTCAAAATGGATCTTAAATTATGCTTACAAAACAAATCTCATATGGAAACATATATATGCTAATAAGTTCCTAATAGCACATCCAAAGTTCAAGTATGGGGGTAGACCGATTCCCAATGTGTTCTGGAAAAGAAATTTGGCATTTACAAATCATTTCAATGGAAAATGTTAAGAATGTTTATTGCAAGATATTTGTTCCTTTTTCGACAGTGTCTGTGTCAATTTATAACCCGTTTGCATGCAAGCATGCAAAGAAAGTGATAATGAAGTGCTGCAAGTAGGAAAAAAGGGACATTTACACCTCAAGTTTTATTCATGTACAAAGTTTTAAAAAAAAATATACTAAATGGTTTTCAATTTATACTCCTGAAATGTATGATAGGCAGACCGACAGAACATTTGCTATAACACTGTTGCTATTTTGCAATACATCACGCCATTTAATCTAATTTATGATCACTACCAGATATGGAGTACAAAAGTCTCGACCTGAAAAAAATATTTGTGCTACAAACATACACTGCTGCTTTTACAAAAATATTTATTTAATAGTGACACCACAGGTTAACAAATAAGCAATACAGAAATACAATGTTAATCATGTAAATGATGTGGTGTAGAGTTTTCTTTCACAATAACAGTATATCCATGTCAGAAATAGATGTCAAATATACGCTTCATTACATCTGCTACAATCAGTTCATTCCCAGCCACAGAAACGCATTACAGTAAAACACAGCTTGTATACTATGTGGTAACTGGTATAGGAGCCAAGTAATTTAAGATAATTTTTTGCTTCTCATGTCCTTTATTTCAAATAGCGAGATGCTTTAGTCACAGTAATATTCAATTATGTGGTGGCTACCCCAGTTACAACTTAGTATTGCTCGAGTCTAGTGTTGCCAAATGCCCCTAATGCTCTCGAGAACCTGCAAATACTGCCTGATTTACATTATGAAGAACAAAATGGCAGTCAAAGACATAAGACAGACATTAGAAAAAGCCACAAACTAAATGAACAGTCAGCAATTTGTACGTATACATATACTCTCACATCTCCTGCATCCCTATCCCATGATGGAGTGGAATGTATAGACCAAACGAAATACACAATTGTTCTCAAAAGAGTTCAGGTACAATGATTGTCAACATGCACATCTGATGATGATGAAATAAGATCTGTACCAAGTTTCACAGCAACCCAATAAAACCTGCACATTTAGTTGCATTCATAAAAACCTGTCATACACTATATCCAACTTGAAGTCCAAAAAGGTCACCAATTTACATAAAAACTTGATAGAGAATAAAGATTCATCTTTTGACAGTGACCATAATATGTACAAGTTTGTCGCATAACTATAAAAAAGTACTTGCTGACAAACCACTAATGAGATTGCGTCACACAGTGCTAGCAGACAAAAAAAATGCCACAAACATTACTCTGGAGCAAAGTCGCTTGTTGATATGCTCATGTTCAGATTATCTAAAGTCCCTCAAAGAGACACCTGCAATGGCAGAATTTTTTATGATTCTAATATAAGCCCATTTATTTTTTCATCTGTCTCTATACTGTTGCTAAGTTTAGTTTCAATTAAACATACGTTATACCCAGGGAAGTTATTTTTAAAATATGTGCCAGGGTACTTTGATTTCAGAGAGTTCATTTTAAATTTATAATAAAATTCTAAATTGCATCTGTGGGTGAGTACCCCACATTAGAAGAGCTTTCCATGGGTCCCAAGTATGTTGTACAGGAACAGCACTAATGACTGAGTATTGAAATGATTACAGATATTGTTAACAAAGTGCAACATACCAAAATGTGGTGATCTAAATATTTTCTG
>JAECUM010029298.1:0-47745 GCA_016617855.1 Megalonaias nervosa | reverse complement strand
TATGTATGTATGTATGTATGTGTGTATGTACGTATATATGTATGTATGATAACAAGATCTTGAAACAGCAAAGAATCAAAGACAAAAAATAAAAAGAAAGACTGCGTCAGCTAACACATCTACAGAACGAAACATCTTAATGCATACACTGATACAGACATGTATATTAAAATATCATAAATAATCATCATTGATTCTGATGTGTTTTGCAATATGTTAGAGATGACTTACAAGTATTCAAACTTCTGGCGACTGATACGTTAGTGCAGTTATACGTAACTAGTACGCCTCACTAAAATATCGCAAACGGAATTTTTTAATAAAAATATTGATCATGTCATGCAGACAAAATTGATGTAATTGACTTTCCTAAGTGCACACAGAGGGAGGTGACTCGGGTTGGTCTGGGAGTGCGGCTGTGGTATCGGACTGGCAATCTCTGGATTACGAGTCAGACGCTCTCCCAAATGATCTACCGCATCTTCCATTGTTCTTGTGGCGGTTGATTAAATAATTTAGCTATTTTTAATTACACTAATATAATGTAGGTACACATTTATAATGACACTAATATAATATATGTACTATTAGCAGTTAGAATTAATTACAGAGTGTAGAGGCTCCTATGTTCACTTGATTTGGTGTCGACACTATACATGGTGTAATGATCAAAGTGAAAACTTTAACCAGAATATCTTAATCCCATTGAATATATTGATTCGTGGGCATACACATAATAGTAAATACACACACAGCTCATGTATTCCTTTCCCAAAAACTGAATGTAATGTCGTAAAAATGTTTAAGTATCTGAAGATATACAAGATTACCCAATCTCTATAGATGATTTTAGAAGATAACGATGTTACATTACGGAACTGATAATTTCGAACTCACGTCAACAATGGCATTCAACCAATCAGATACCGCTATCTGACTCATTCGGGTAGGTGGTTGATTATGTTTTTATTCTTTTAGATGTTTGTCTAAAATACCGAAGAAAATTCTTCAAGCCTGCTATTTTTGCTTTAAAACTAAATATTTGTAATCAATAACATTTTAAAATGTTCCCAAGATTTTCCCAGATTCATCTAGAGAAATTATTTGACGACGAAATTAGACTCTTATAAGGAAAGACCAAGGATAAAACCTGAGTAAACCAAATGTTGTCATCTACCAGATGCAGGCGTCGAGCATATTGCAGCCCGTATGTAACAATTCTCAATTATAAAATGGTGAAACGTTCTCTCAACCCAAAAACGTTCCAAGTCAGGAACATGGGCATGTGTCGGCTTCGAGACATTGTCCCAACTTCAGCGCATTTTAAATCCCTTTTTCGGCATATGGTGCAATATACATGGGCAATTTACGGGACGTGGTGCAAAATGATTATGTTAGGATGCTCTATATGATAATACCACACACACACGTGTGTGTGTGTGTGTGTGTGTGTGTGTGTGTGTGTGTGTGTGTGTGTGTGTGTACACTTGGACCATGAATGACTCTCCTACTTCATTGGCATTACGAACGATTAACCTTATACCTTACATATTACTTGCTTCCTCCAAAAGTGAGTGTAATTTGTACGCAATGTGTGGTCCTAATAAGAGAAATCAGTCTGAGATCATAAACGAATGAATATAATATATTTAAGCCATACTGTAAACATTTACCACAAGAGTCAATTTTGTTTAGTTGCCATTAAAAGGACTGAAGTCTAACCTCTGATAACGGGAGCAGAAATGGCCTCAGGTGTTGTGGAGGTTCAAACTTCAGTCTTGTCCGCCGCTTGGTGCTGTGAGGGTCGATCAGGTCAGCTACTACCAGGTCATTTAATGGAGGCCAAACTGTGACTGGTTGGGACGACAGGTTCCACGATTCTCTCAATTCGTTGACAATCAGAGTTGCTAGGGGAATTGGGCAGCTGATGTACGGTTCCCCTAGAGCTCTGATGTTTGCTGCTGATTTCTCGAAGTTACTAGACGTTAGTCGATCCAGGTGTCCCTCACATTTTAGTCTCTTCGAAGCTGCTGAGACTATTCGGTAGTCTTCAATGTGCTTACGAGCTGCTATCCAATCCTATATCATCTCACCCAGGCCTACTTCTACTGTTTGATCGTGTAGATATAGTCGCACCTGTTTCTGTATTGTATTTAATTGCTGATACGGCCGATTGGCCGTAGTCTTCTTCGTATCCGTTGCTTTCGTCTGAGCCTGAGGTACTATTGTTGCTCTTGTTGGTTTGGGTGTCTGTGCTCCTTGGTTGGTGTTTATAAAATGTGTCGATGCTGCTCCACTTTGAGGTTGCGGCTGGGGTTGTGATTTTCTATTTTCTGCTTCATTAGTCCTACTGGTCACCTCCTGTGCCTCTTTCCTTGCTTCTTTCTTCTTTTCCTCCTCCCTTCTCTGTCTTGTCCGTTGTTGCGATGGCGGTGCGCTTGGTGTAGGTAAGAGTGGTTCTTCATCCTCAGTACTACCGCTGTTGGAACTGTTGTAGTGGGTGGAGGTGCTGCTTTCTGACATACCTCGGTAGGGGAGCACTGTATATGTTGAGTATGCACTGGGTTCGAGCGCTCCTGCTGTTGTACCCGATTTTCCCCTCTTTTTCCCTGCTGTCTTTGGGGACTAATTCTCTGCTTTCTTTCGTCGTTGGATTCCTCCCAGATTAGTAAAAGGGTGACCCTTCTTTCCTGGACCCGTAAGCTCCATTCTGATGCAACATTAAGGCCTAATCTTCTAATTGCATTTAGTGCTTGTCTGGGGATAATCAGTTCCATCTCTAGCTATCTTCTTTCTAACGTCTTGCTTCTTGCTCGTCAAGCCGCGGACTGGACACAAGAGGTATAATATTAAACAAATTCCAATACAAGCACCGGATAAAGCACCGGATTCTGATTGGCTCGTTCGCAGGAAGTTGACTGGCATAGCCGCTTATGTACTTGAAAGACACGTTGGTTTAAATTTTCAAATATTTCCCTTGTTTGTTTGCTAAAGGCCATATTCAGAGATAAGTGTTCAAGAAATATCTGTGCAAATAACAATTAAATTAAGATCACAAGCCGTGGATGTGTTGTATAAGACTTTTCACTTGGTTTCAGAAATATTACTGTGGAAACCCGTGACGCTACTGGCGTCGGACCAGTGACCGCCAATTTTTAATGTTTTTGATCCGTTCAGTCTTCAAAATACCGATATGAAATCCATTTTTTACGACAACAAACCTGGCCAGATTACGAACCTAAACGTAGTGAAAATTTGAAACACACTATAATATTAACTTAGTAACAGGGATAATATATTGCTATCGAATTCAGCCTACGACGTCAGACTCAGGACCAGTAACGGCCAACGCTATTTCTATTGAATATATTCATACATATCATAAACTTCTAGCAAATTTGGGTAAATATAAGTGTTACCTACTTTCTCACTTGATGATTTAACAAATTATATTTTAAAATCGCACATAAATGTGTTATCTCTGCAGCATTTACAATTCTCTTTCAAAATAGCGCAATACGGTCATTTCGCATGCGTTTTTGACCATGACAGTTTGGTAAAGAGGGTATACAGGGAGTATTTAATTTTTTGCGCACGAAATGAGACGTTCCATGAAAAATAAATACCTAGATCTTTGATCACCATTGTCTATTCAAGCATTGATAACAAAATCCAGTAGGTGATCCTTCCCATCCTTCAGTAACATTAATTTTTTAAACAAGAAAATATTATTATCATTTCACATTTAAGTCATATAATCTCTTATGGGACCTTTTAGGAGTCTTTTGAGATATGGTTCTAAATTTGCATTTACACAATAATAATAAACATTTCCAGTTAAAGAATAAAATAATATTATGCACTGCTAACATTGATTATGTTTGATTTTGTATATATTTATATCTGATCCTTTATATTTGGAAAAGTCCCATTGTAATTATGTTATTTTTGAGGCTAGACTCCCACATATTATTATTATTATTATTATTATTATTATTGTCTTTTGATTTATTACATACTATTCCATGCCTCAATATTTAATTCATTATGAAATTGCTCCTTTCTTTCCCCTATTGCTAACAAGTAATAACAAAAATAACAAGTCAAATTATAACTTGGATAAGCAATATTTTTCAAAGAAAGAGACACTGAAAAACTAGCAACAAAATCAACAAGTCAGGTACATATATTGTTAAGCAAACATTAACAAAATTTAATTAGTGACATTTGCTTCTGAAACGTGAAACATTACATGGAGATTTACAATAGCATTTGACAGTTATTTTCTGTTATATGATACAAATGAATTCAGCATGAGGTTTTACCTGCTTTTAGAATGCAAATTTATTAACCTGCAATCATGTTTCCATCCATCTTTATTAAATGTCCCATTATTTCAGAAGAAATATATTTTATTCACAAATACCAAATTAATATTAATAATTAATATATATTTATCACTTCACAATTTTGCACAGCACAGTTTTCACAGATGAAGTAGGATTCAGCAGCATCATCAGCAGCATCAATGCCCACACATACCTGATGGTACCACATGCTAAAATTCTCACATTGTATTCAAAGAATACCTTCGTCTTTTATGTCTGATAGTATTGGCTCCCCATGATTACAGCTTCTGCAAACATTGCTATTTTTCATGTTGTTTCTGAACTCCTGTGCCTTTCTCTTTGTTTCTTTTAATTTTGATTTCTTTGCCATTTCTGTTTCTTTTTCCTCCTTCCTTTTCTCTCTTTTCTCTTGTCGTCTCTCAACTACCAACTGTGTCCTTTTCTCCTCTTCATCCTTCTCTTCTAACTTCTTACAAAAATCATCTGTTGGTATGACCCTGGCTTCTGCAACAAGCTTCCTTTTGGCTGCCTGGGGTTTGGCTGGTACTGGAGGAATTATGTCAGAGAGTGATTGTGGAATCAGGCCTTCCTTCACTAGAGGGTTACCACCAAGGAAAGAACCACATGTAGCACATGTGGTTATTTTATCCACAATTTTAGGCTGAGTTACTTTTGTGGCTGAAGTGCATGGTACATTTTCAGATGTTGACTTGAGAAAATGTGATTTTATCAGCTGTTTTGTCAATAGCATCTGGATTGACAGGGTGCATTCCTGTTTTTTCTGAATGCTTCCTTAATTCTTGCTGGTGATCACAACTGATCAATTGCATGATTTAAAACTGCAGGAAATTTGGCCTTTTTCAAGACTTGATTTTTGTGAATAAAGCCAATGTTAGTTGCCAATGTGCTAAATTTACGTTTCAGTGGACCATTAATGCCAACATCAAGGGGCTGTAGGATGTGTGTTGTATGTGGAAATTGACCAAGCAGTTCAACATTGTTATCACGTGCAACCTTTACCAATTGTAAGTTGATGTGACTGTCGTGATTATCATAGACAAGTAGAACTGGCCTTTCTTTACCACATTTTGGAAGAAACAGATCCTTGAACCAGGCCAGAAACAGTTCCAAATCCATGTACGCAGACTCACTATAAGCAAAGTGCCAATTGTTGGGTACAGCATCCCTGTAGGTGGTGTGAGGAAATGATTTTTCAAAAATCAAAAAGGTTGGCAGAATCCTACCATCATCACAAATACATAAATGGGCTGTTATATGACCAGTTGATGACACAACTTGTTGGTAGACATGTTGGCCTCTTATGCCTATAACTCTCTGATGTGCCTTTTCCTTACCGTTCCAACCTGTCTCATCTGCATTGAATATGCGATGTGGTTTATCTTTCAAACCCAGTTTGTCAACAGTATTCCTTAGAAGCTGGAAGTATTTATCCATCACATTCTGATTTTGCCATTCTGGATCTGGAACGATCTTGTCTTTCTGACTCTTTTTCAGTGAGTCCTCTGTGTCTCTCAAAAAATTTCGGAACCGCCGATCAGATGGACCTCTGTTTAGATTGAACAAGGTCTCGCACCCACTTTTCCTACCTAATGATATTACATACTGCCTGACTATCATCTGAGACACTGGAAAGCCTTGTTGGGTTATATATTTCAAGTAGTGGACCAATGCAGTCTCCTCTTCCTCAGTTATCATCCTCTTAGGTCCAAATTTATGGTTATTATATACAGCTCGGACATGGTTGTCAATAGTTTTCCGAGGGATCCCGAAATCCCGGGAAGCTTAAGTAACTGCTAATCTGCCTCTCTTTATTTCAGAAATAGCAGCCTCAAACTCATCAATTCATATCTCTGCCTTTTTGCATTCTGTTTTTGGATGGAAGGGAAAAAAACGTGTGTGAGATTTCACTTCATTTCAAATCTTAAAATATAGGTGTGTCTTATTTTATTTATTGGTGTATGATGTTGAATATTAATAGTTCATTGCTTAGAATCGTTCCAAAGAAGAAAAACACTGTCATTCTTTGAATGACTATTTCCAATTTGTTTGTACCATACATAACTGTTAGACATACTGCTACATTTTAAACTGCATACATACAGGAAAATAACTTTGCAAAGAAGTATTTCAATAAAATTTGCTGAAGTTACTGATTGATTACCATGATCATTTGGGCATAGTATGAGCAAGGGGAAAAAACTCAAACAGGTATAAGTTAGGTTTTGAAACGGGACAATACTCAGTATCAAATAATAAAAAGACTATAGCACAGGAAAATGATGCATTGAATACATGCGGATACCATGTTACAGAAGCAGACAACGCGACAGTGCGTGATATTGGAATTTATAATATACAAAAGAAACAAGTGTCATTATTTATTTCAGGATATGGCATGAATGAAGGTAAGATATTTATTTATTCTGTTTGTGCAGGTGGACAAATGATATATCTTTCGATGTGACAACTGCAAAACATCATAGACGAGCCGTGTCAAAGGTCATGACCCCCCATGGCGGGAAATATACACAGGGAATAGGGTTCAATTTTTTTTTCTTCTGTTTTTTAGCTTACCTGTTGAATTTGGAGGATGTATTTATATTTTCAGCGTCATTTCTTTTCTTCTTCTAAAAATTACCGATCGGAAGTAACATAACGCGCGCGTTCACGTAAAAATTGAGATTGGCCGTCACTGGTCCGCCGCCAGTAGGTTTTGGCACAGGGGTTTGTTACAAATAAAATTGGAAGCCTAACCTGTAATAATATATACAGGTTAGGCTTCCAATTTTATTTGTAACAAACCCCTGTGGGTTTTGGAGAGCTTTGGAGAAGGTACAGTAGTATTTTCTTCTCGATAATATATTATAATTTTTAGCATAAAACAGTTATAATTTTTAGCATAAAACAGTTATAATTTTTAGCATAAAGTGATAGCAGAAAACTTAGCTGTCAATTTTATCTTTTTTTATCTCTACGTAATGCCATATAATTATAAATGAATTAAATAACTAAAACATGATGCTTTCCATTTTGCTTATTTCTTGTATTTTTATGCCCTTCAGGGAGCATATGTAAAGGTATCCGTCCAATGTACTGTTATGTCAGTTTTTCAGATAACTTCCCCGAGGGACAAGTTCATAGGAAGATAATAATGGTCCCCACAGAACACTGCTGTGCCTTGTATTATACAGGTTTAGACATAAGATGACGTTGGTTGAATTTATTTATATTAAATTGCTGTGTAACTGATGCGTCATTTTCTTGGCAAATTTGAGCCTTACAATCATTGGTATAGCTAGGATATTTGGGCATCTATGCAAATTATACTGATGGGCCCCTTCCTAATCTATAGCTTAAAATAATATTTTGTGGGCCTCTGTGCTTTTCATGCTCTTGTTTTATGGTATAGTAAAAGTCACACAGGTCATGTATGTAGGCATTCAACACCGATTATTTCAGAAATGGGTGTCATTTTACAGAATTTGATTCTGCATACCTTTAAGTGGCAAGTGTTTACATTCATTTTGATTCTTATACATCCACATTCATTTAGAAGGTCATTATTTAGATGCCCCTAGAAGTGCATATGGCAAAATCAATGTTAAAGTACATAGACATTTTTGGATGAAATGAACCAAAAGGTGTGATCCAGTACAATCTGGATTGAATGTCACATGCTGTGATGTCACTGTGAACGCTATGCATATTGATAAACAAATTCGTACTATCCTACATTGTGACGATTCTACTCAAAGTGCTCTTTTCTTGACCCAAGTTTAGTACATGGCTACAATTGTAAAAAACCGTAGAGATTAATCATTTTCATCGGGAAGTTTCTTGATGACATTTAAGGTGCAGATCATTCTAAAATCAGGATTGAAAAGATTTGGTTAAAGAAAGGTAGTGTTAAATTTTAAAAGAACAATTTATATTTAATTGAAAATGAGTAAATGCACATACATGACTCATGTCACTTGTACTGTAGATATGCTCCTGCTTAAAATGAGACATTATATGGTCTATATGAATTTTTATATTTTTAAATAGCAGAAAGATGTGTGCTAATAATGTGCCTTTTATTTTTGCAGGCTAAGATTTGGATGGAAAATTCAAACAATGAACCAAGCTTTATAATGTTTTATTTGCCCAGGCCAAGAAGGTCAAGACCAGTACCACAAATTAAATTTTTTGGTAAGTGGTTATGTTAGGATTCTATTTAATGTCATATATTTAGCGGTCTAATATATGTCAGTCAGTTACGTCATCTTTTAAAACAGGCGTGTAAAACCCAAATTCTATGACAGTTTAGTTTATAAGAGTGTCATACCTGGCATGCTTGCTTTTATTTATTATGAGCCCGCATCTTATTGAAGGGTCAAAAAGTTTCTCATCTAAATGTTATAAAATTTCTAAATGAATTGCAATGAATAAATTTGAGTATCCCCATCCCACAAAAAATGCATGCACACAAATATGGATATATTAAAAGTTAATATGTGTTTTAGATTGAAAATACAAATAAGTTATAATTATCATAAGTTTTAATGTTTATATTGTAGGTTTTACAGTTTACATATTTTGTACACGATGTTAATAGTAATAGAACTTCTAATTTTCATAGAGGGTAAGTCATTCAGTCAAGACTATTCATCCTTGGAGTGATAATACACAGAAAGTGTACATGATATTCATTCTTGTGTTGACATTCTACGAAAACAATCTAAACATTATATTGTATGAAAAGGATACAATTACACATGTTGAGGAAAACATACTTTCTATTATAATTGGCATGCAGTGGGAATTAATACAACTGGAAAATAATGCTTAATAATTATTGATAACGAGCAACATTTGTATTATCAGATATTGCAACTTTATTGAAACTTTTTTTGATAAAGCTTCAGCCTGTATATGGTGGTATTTTTAAAAATTGTTGTGCGCACACACACACACACACACACACACACACAAAATGGAAGGCAGGGTGAGACCATTGCTTGGTTAAGAAACACCTGGCTGCCATCCATGGAAGACAAGGTGAAACCACTATTTGGTTAAGAAAGTTATGGCCATTGACTGCAGAAGACACCTGACCACTGATTATGACATTTATGGAGGCAATTTGCGCGGTGGATTCCATGCTACAGATATTCCACCTCCACCCCATCCCCATTATCAGCTGAGCAATACCCGTAGATTTACTTGTTGTTATTGTTCATGTCTTTAGGGATTTAGCCATTTTTCAATTTATGATATGTTATACTTGACATAAGAGACCAAATTAGCCATATTGAAACAGAGGAGACCATTTTTCCCCAATTCCCTTTTGCTAGTCGATTTGAAAAATGGCAGCCAAAAATGTTCATTAAACACAAAAAATTCTAGAAGGCAGAGTTAAAAAAGTTTTCCCACAATCGCAACCAATCAGTAAATAGAATACTGCACCATAATTTCATGGTCTTATTTGGACCAATCAGAATCACATAAAGTGATACGTTCACATGTTATAATGTCAAAAATATGAAACTGCACATATTATAGGAAAACTGTACCAACTATGCGATAACAAAAATAACAAAACAATGGAATTTTTAAAAGTATTTTTATCAGGTTAAAGTATGCATGTCATTAAAAGAGATTACTCCTGTACATTTATGAATATTTTGAACTCTTGAGCAAATATATAACTGTATAGCAAACAAACATTAAAATTTGCTCTTAGTAACCGATTATCAGTTGGTTAAGTGGGACCAATAATCAATTGTGAAATTCTGACCAATACCCATCACTAAGACACACACACACGTCATGGCAAGAATGAAAACAGTTATATACATAATTATGACAAATAGCGAATGATATGTCATTTTTGTTTCCAGATTTTCTGTTGCTATGGTTGTGACCATTATCATTCTTTGTTTCATGAGCTTTCTCTCAAACTGTTAAAAATGATTCTTTTATGTAGTAAAGTATATTATAGACTTTCACTCAGCAATAGTATTTTGTATCATATATTTAAAATCTTTTCTTATTATTATTTATCAGAGAAATTTAGTAATTTTCTCACAACTATTATTTTCTTTAAATACTAGTTTCTTTCAAGCATGGAGTCAATCTAGATTTTTGGAGGATTTCCATTTATAGGTCAGACTGGTGGTCTGATAATGTGAAATTCCAGTCCCCTCATTAGAGACAAAAAGGTATATGTACTTAATATGCAGTAATTGTTTGGTACCTTTTTGCACTGCATGAATGTAGGTACAGACAGGCTGCCACCTGTTTGTCTCAGTTTTGTTACAGTCTAGAGTATATCTGTCTGTCCATTAGCTATTACTACTTACCACTCAAAAGGCTATATCTCTGATTTCAATTAAACTTTGTAAGATGACACTAATTAGTGAAATACATGATCTATTATGTGATTTTACATCACATTGTCTTAATATGTTAACAAAGATGAGCCCACAATTTTGATCTGATTTTGACCCAAAAATGTGTCTGTGTTTATATATATGGCTGTGATGGTATGTGGGTTGGTCCTGTTGACCCACAGTCGGGTTCAAATCTATGTCGAGTACCAGTTAAAAAATCTCTAATCTGTATGATAATATTATTTATTCATTTTATAAAACATCTCCTTTGTATTGTCCTGCATTCCATTGTAAAATCCAGTGATAACAATTTCAGTTCTGTTTGGTACATATTTATAATCTCTCTCTCTCTCACTCGATACACACACACACACACACACACACACATATATATATATATATATGTGTGTGTGTGTGTGCATATATATATATAGAGAGAGAGAGAGAGAGAGAGAGAGAGAGAGAGTCAATTCTGTCTACAGCAGACACACATGGGAACAGGCCACAGTAGTCTTTCTTAATAGTTGACCATTGAATGCAGATTCTGCTCTAGAACTTTAGGTTCATGACAAATGCATGTACTATGAACTGAATAGCATTTGCATTATTGTTATTATTAGTAGTAGTAGTATTATTATTTTGTATGCATTATTATTAACAGTACTAGCATGCTATCAAGAGACCTGTATTTAGTGTAGCTATTTAGCAAAATAACAATTAAGTAATAACAGAAAAAGTTCAAAACAAGATTACTGTATACTCACTCCAATCCCTTTTGTATTTTACATCATCACTGATTCTCCCGTCATTGTCACATATGTCAAAGTTTTGAGAAATTATTAGCAGTTCCTTTGACTTGCATCCAAAACATAACCTATGATTCGGAAGCATGAGACTTTTTGTTAGGCCAGCTGGTGTAATTAGGCATGAAAATATGTGTTAACACTTCAAACAGTTGATGGCTGAAGCAGTTGCTCATACTCACCAAGATCAAAGACAGTTTGCTTTAATGAGAGACCTTTGATGATTAGGTAATGAAAAGATGCTTCCTGTGGCTATCAACTCACGTAATATACTTTTACATATACTATGCCTTGCTCATCTTACAAAAGAAGTTTCATTTTCATACTTGGAGCGGTCACTGCTGATATGCTTCAGTGACTGTTGAAGACAGTGAAACCATTTCTTGGTTAAAAAACACATGACTACTGACCACAGAAGACAGGTGACTGCTGATTTTATGGCATTTATGTAGGTAATTTGATGGGCAAAATTATAAAGGCCATTGTGACCAGGTGATCACTGAACTCAGATGACAGTATGGACAGATTATATATATATATATATATATATATATATATATATATATATATATATAAGGTTTTTATTTAGACTCGTAACACTTTATTTTACATATTTAATTGGCATACTTGTCTAAAAGTTTATTCATCCCAATGTTTATTTTAAAAATTTTTCTCTTTTATTTCAGCCTTTCTTGCCAGTCAGTTGTATTGTTTTGCATGCTTTGCTGAGTTTTGTTCGGATAAGTATTTTAATTCACATTACATTATAATTGTGTGTATAAGAAAAATAATTTTAATAAGATTTGTAGGTTTTCTTCTTTACCCCTGGCATATATTGTTGTTTTAGATCACTCAAAATGATATCATATACCTTACCTGAACTCCTAGTACCTCCCGTACTGCATCCCCATGTCATTATGACTATCCACTCAGATGGATTAGCAATAACAAGATTTTCAGTACAGCTGGACTTATGGGTCAGCTTATGCATGTGTTGTGCACTTTTTAGTATTTTGCCTATTCTATTTTGGGTGATAGGCTTATATGCAAACATGCCTATTTGCAAGTATATACGGTAAGTTTTTTTACCATTAAACTTTAGTTTCTTTGTTTTTGCGTTTTGTTGTGAAGTACACTTCAAATAATTTACTGTATATTTATGTTTTGTACCCTACTTAAATTATACAACAATATGAAAATATATGACACAGTCAATGTCACTATAAGAGCAAATGTTCATTTCTTTTCATCAGTGAAGGAAAATGTTTGACATTGGAAAAAAGGTGAAGGTGTCATGCATCCTGTGAATCTTATCTTTCTCAATGTTATTATAAAATAAATCTAAAAACTGTAACAAGATTATATCTTTTTAAATCAAACAATATTTTAAATTTATTATGTATTTTTGGCGCAATAAAGGCATGATTCTTTGTGGGTTTTATTCCTTTCATTTCAGTGTTCTTAACTTCATTGACTTACTGCTCCAGTGGCCTAGTGGTTAGAGCGACCACCTCAGATGTGTGATGTCACGGGTTTGAACCTTAGCTGAGTCATACCAAAGACTTATAAAAATGGTACTAATAGCTGCCATGCTAGGCGTTCAGCATTAAGAGGTTAGTGTTAGGACTGGTCATCCTTAAACTGCCACAATACAGACATTGTTAAGATACAAATAAATCATTGTTAAAGCTACGTTAAAAAACCAAAACACACACACACAAGCACACACATACATTTCATTGACTTACAGCTGTTCATATCATTGATGTTCATAATTCATTGTTCATAATTCATTGTAAATAGTAACCCAATTTTCTCCTAAATCCTCAGTTATACTTTTAATAGGTTGTGTATAAGTCAGTTTTTATCTTATCATATGTCTTGGTAGCTAATTTGTGATTCTATTTGTTTTCAGTTGTGGGATATATCATTTTTTTTTCTAATTAAAATGACATCTATGTTCTTTTCCAAATTAAAATAAAAAATTGGTACCAGCTGCTTTTCTCACGTTTTAACAAATCAACTTGGCTTTCTCCTGAAAGCATTATGTATGGATAGGTAAGACTTGACAGATGTAGAGATATATTTGCTAACTTGTTATTTGTTACCTATTTAAATCAAATATGTTTTAGTAAAGTAAATTTGGTATTTTGATATTTTTATATTTAGGATGCAGTTTAAATCATGAGGATCTTTGGAAGATTATTGATGCCTATAGAGGTTATAGGCATCACCACCACCATCATCATCACCACCACCATAGGCATCACCACCATCAGCATTAAACACCACCAATGACCAGCAGCAGCAAAATGGTGATGATGCCAGAGCTTATGGCCAAATCCAGCCACAGCAGCAGAATGATGCCTTGAGAAAGCTGATGCCCCCCCCAAAAAGATGGCATAACTCAAATTGAATAGTGTCTCTTTTCTAGAGATCTGGTTAGCCCTGAGAAGGACTGTTTTTAGAACTTCAGATTCACCTGGCTAATGGTTACACCTCCCAGGTCTGGCACCACAGACACATCTCCTGCTCCAGTCATTTACCCAATTCACATTTGTGATTGGGAGTGCAGAAGCCTCTTGAGTTGCTTCAGAACCCCAATCTTCAGTTTCTGGGATTCTGAAGACTTCCCTCTGTCTTCTATACCAGAGTCGAGGATGTTGTTGTTGTGGCTGTGGTTGAGGTGGCGGTACTGGTTGTGGAGGTGTACTGATCATTGGCTTCACCTCACACACAGGTCTCATTATGAGGTGAGGTAGGATCCCTCTTTTCTTTTCCTTCTCCTCTTCTTTCTTCTTTTTTCCTCCTCTTCTTTCTACCTGTCTGCTTCTTCAATGGCTTCCATAGCCAGCTCGTCCAGGAGGCGCCTGGCATACTCCAGGTGCATCTGAAGTTCCAGTAATTTGGTTAGTCTGGGTAGCCAGACTGACGATTGCACCGCTTTACGTACTTGAAGCACGGACATGAAGGTAAACATCCCCTGACACCAAAACTTACCATCACATCAAAAGCTTGGATCTAAAAGAAACATGTTGACTTTTTTACTTACAAACACAGACATGCAAGATTCGACAAGACAGAGAAACAATGTGTGTTTTTTTTTTTTTACTAACAAAAGAAACGAAGTGCTTATAGACACACTTCTATTTTTTAAAACATAAACACACAATTTTTTTTTGCCAATTAGTATGTCTTTTCTAGAGTAGTGGGGTAGCCCTAAAAAGGGCTGTTTTGTTCGGGGAGTGATAGCAATCTTTTTTACTGTTTAAAATTGCGTCCCTGTCTGACGGCAGGCTTTCCTATATGATACGGCCTGCTTCTGCGGAAAGAGAAGGAGAACTCTTTGGTGTCTACTTGACAGTCAACAAAACCTCTGTCTGGTTCTTGCTGCTGTTGTTGCTGCTGCTGCTGTTGTTGCTACTGTTCTCTCTGCTTCTGAAGTCTGTACTTCTCTGTCCATTCTTCTTGTTCTTTCTTGATTTCCTCTCTAAAGACCTCTTCTACCAGGTCTTGGGCTATTGATAACATCCAGACATTTTCTATCTCTTCAGGCTTCGGTATCAGGTTTAGCCTGACATGATGTAAATTCACGTAAGCTTTGTTCAGTTTGGCTAGTCTGGAAGGCATGTTCATAGGTAGACGAGTCAACCATGGATGGCCAGACCGGAGACTGCCCTGCTTTATATGGTTCAAACGTGGATGTGATAAAAAACATCCCTACTAGGGGTTTTTGTTGAGTCGAAACGTTATGATAGTTAATGTCATGGTGAGGGATAGAGAGAAGTCAAAGGGCATATATTCACAGTCTTTTTGAAAACAAACGACAGACACATTTTTTTTCGAAACATAACTTTTTATGCAACAAACAATTAACCACTAACAATTAACAATAACATCAAACAAACTTTTTTTGACAAGGTTGACAACGTTGTGAAATCATGTGAGATTTCTGCTGATGGAAGTCATGAGGCCATTGATGTACACTACATTTCCTAGCTAAAGACAAAAGATAGCCATAATGGTCACAAAACCATCGATCTACTTTCTCATCATTTCTAGAAGAATTACTATCAAAATAAGTCACTAAATGTTCTAAAAAATATCCAAGACTGTGTTGATGAAGAAAATACACACAATATTGTCCACACACCATGGAATCTGTGCCTTGTAATTTCACGTTATTGTATCGTGTCTTCTGGTCATTTCTTCTCATAAAGTTGATGATGTCATCTTCCAAAGGGGATAATCCATACGAATCAAAATATTCCACACAACCCTCTTGAGGGAAGTAGACGGCGACCCAGTGGGTTCCTGGGTGATGACTGTCGTCTGTGTTGATGACATAAGCTTGATGGTCTTGAGGATTGCGGTGAGGTAGTTCATCTTTAGCGCACACAACAGGATTCCAAGATGCAGTATATGAACTGTTGTTCAAAAGGTAATACAGTTCCCAGGTATCCATTTTTGTTTTGTTGTTTAGTTTTTTTTTCACAGGTAATGATAAGTCATCAATTCAATTCTGACTTTTTGTTTGAAAAGCTCTGACAAGTAACCGTTTGTTTGCTTCATCTCTGTACTCTGAGTCAAGAGAGCTTCGATGCAATAGATCTCTAGAGTAGTCAATGGAGGGCATGAATGATCATGCCAGCCTTTATACCACTCATGCAACACTGCTTCTTTTGAGATGAGACCCCAAGCATTCTCCAGATACTCATCCAATTTTTCTTCTTGACTTATCATCAGACATTTATCGTGTTGAATTTGACTGGGATGATCATTTTGACATCCATAGCAATCTTTCTTACTCAGTTCTGTAATTTTATCTGCCAGGTGTTTGGCAGAACAGGACACTAAATGTTGTTCTTGTTCTGGCCATCTGGATGTGACCACTACTTCCTCTTCGTCTTCATCTTTGTCTTCGGGTTCTGCTTTCACGGTATCTTCCCATTCCATTTCCAAAGATTCTCTACCGTTCAATGAGGGATAAGAGTCTTCCATTGTTTCTAATAGTCTAGAATGACTTCTCTCAAACTGTTGATGTCTATGGTATTATCGAATTCGGCATACAGGATGACATTCACCTTCTCGGCGAGACCTTCTGCAAACTAAAGTTCCACATGCAGTTGACCAGATTTTATGGGGTGGAAATGTCCCTTGTCGCTACCTTGGTCTGGAGTGAAATCAAAGGCCCACAAAGTGTAATGTCCTACATAATCTTCGTATGAAATACCGTGACTGGTGTTGGTTCCTAGTTGTCCGGTAGCTTCGTACAGGGACAAGTATGATCTCAAGTAATTCTTCTGGGCAAAGTTAGGTTCGAAGGGTCTGGTACACAAGGTCTTGCCATCGAGACTGACTTCAATCTTGGACACTCTGTAGTGCTTAAATTGGAAAGGATTTTGCTCCTGGGCTCCGTTGAGGGCTGCATTACTGACGATGCCAATGATAATGTTTGGGTAACTGTCCTTGGAACAGATGATCTTCAATCTTGGATCAGAGTCCTGCAGCAATGGTGAACGTTTTCACTTCTATGCGTCGTATTGGATACTTGGCAGTCGTTCTGCTACTGATGTCATTTCTCGCATTAGGTAACACTTCTGCATGGCGCACGTAAAGTCTGGCTTCTTGGATGATGGTTTTGTACTCGTATGCATGAGCCATCAAATGGAAAGCGACACTGCTACGATTTAGGCTCAGGCGAATATCCACTCTGTTCAGCAAATACTTGTCTTGCAACCACATATCCAAATGCAAACGATCCATCAGTTCTAAACTACGTCCTTGCAGGATTTTCTTTCGACAGTTGTTAAAGCCCACAGTGTGGGGATTGTCATCTGCTGTCAGGGCTGTGTCGTTAAACGTGTCCTCACCTGCGGTGTCAGGTTTCTATACCACGCAAGCATCCAGATGAGTGTTTTTGGCCTCTTTTCCGCACGTCAAGAGATTCTTTAGGTACGCTCAGTAAGGGTAAGTATCCATGCTACTGCTGACCAGTTTGTTATTCAAGTACAAATCCACTTCGCTGAACAAGGAATGCATGAAATTGTTGACGGGAGCTACTCTGGCATCGGCTCACAGATTGGTGTTGTCCGTTTTGATCACTTTCAGTTTCAGATACAAGTAACTGCTATTCAGATTGATGTAATCTTCGGGTTGTCCTTTGATTTCAAACCTGATGGGAGCTGAATCCATCAAAGAGGAGACGGGATGAAATTCGACCCATTGGGATTCTTGCATCATCATCATGGTGGGTGGCATGGCAAACAGATCCAGTTCCGACTTGGAACAAGTACAAGACTCTCGGTGCATCATTTTCTTTTTTTCTTTAATAATCATAAACGTATAAGTCTCGGACAGTTTTTCTTTTCTTAGTCTTTTTAGCTCTAGGTGTGTGAAGTCCTCTGAAGGGGTGTTTTCGTCTTCTTTTTCTGCCCTGTCCTTGCTGTGGCATCAGGGAAGTAGGAATGCCTGACTCGTCAGTGCCTAGGACATTTATGGTAGTTTCTCGTCGGTCCAAAATGACTTTGCCTGTTTGAAGCAAGACATTTTTGCCTGCTCTCAAGAAAACTTCTTTGGGGTTTTGTTTGTCAATGATGATATTTTGGAGAAATTCTTTACCTTGCGTCAATGCGGCATCTTTCAAGGCGTGCAATCCCTGTGTCACCATCAGTTTCAAAATGGGAGCTACCGAACGAAAGGCTGATTTGAGCATATCTCCTAAACCATGTCCTTGCTGTCAAGCAACTCCTTGGTACACAGGATACATGACTGACAAAGGGTTAGAGTAATCGTTTTCGAAAATGGAGTTTCTCTGTGACTTTCCCTTTGGTGAATGGAATATTTTGTCCCAGATCTCCTTTTATAGTAGTGTTGACAGTGTTGAAATACGACTTACTGACGGGCAAATAGCGAGGATGTACAATTTCGCGGTGAACGTGATAGGTGTTTCCACCTTCCTCATCAGCGTTCATGGCAGAATCCACTTTGAAAGGAATGACACGCAGTAACAGTACGGAGGTGTGTCCCACCATGTTGTACTCCGCCACATCGGAGTACACAAAAATCAAATTCAGTCCTTGATTCATTTCTACAGGGAATTCAAAATATTTCACAAAATCCGAGTTACTGGTCATGGCTGGTATTTCGTTTCTAATCTTGATCAACTTGAGGTCTCCACCCAAAATATCATACAATTCAGGACAAAATGTAATGGCCAATACTTTGTCCTGAAAATTTCTGAAAATTTCATTAGTAGGGGACGAGCTATTTTGTGGTATTTGATCATGAGACTTTTTCTGGTTTTCTCCAAGACTTTGCCAAACATGTTATTGAACCTGTCAGCAATGGCGTTCACCAAATATTGACTACTAAAATAATAACCTGAGAGAACTTTTAACCGATAAGTGGTCCGTTTAGTTGTGGGGTCTTGTGATTTCATAGAGTCAACTATGAAGCGTTCATCCAAATGTTATTGCACTTGCTCGTCATGAACTTCTACCGTAAAAGTGTTTTGATTTTCGATGATGTTTTTGATTTATGTAGGGTGAATCATTTCCACTAAAGCCACTTCCCAATGGGCTTCGTGATCCAATTGGATGACCTGAGGAAATTTGGCCATGTAACAGCATAAGGTGTTATTGGTCACACCTCCATGGAACTGTCACTGGGTAACGTTTAGTAAAATTGGTTGTTCATAATTCCACAGTTCTAGTGTCCGAGGGGTCAGTGGAAGTCAGAGGAGTGTCTAAAAGAGGATGGTTAGGGTGACTATTGGAAGGGGGACTGACATTGGACGCAAGACTCCCGTTGTTGTTCCCGTTAAAGGAATATTTCAGAGACGGATTGGGAAGAAGGTAACCAATGCAACTGCTGAGTAAAATGGTCCACAATTGTTTGTCTCCTTGTTGCAAACTCAAATTGGCAATGGCAGCATCGATGACACAATATACCACAAAGATTTGGCAGATTTGGCAGAAAAAGACGATTTGCGTTTTAGGCACACGTTCTCCAACCACACCAACTGGGAGAAGGAGTGGTTACAGTGGTAGCTGAGGCTGTATTGAAGGGCATGATGGTCACTTCTTTTTATAGTCGATGATTTGTGAAGCGTCGATCCAAGAGTCAAAACTGGGAGGATATCCTTTCCAATGTACTTTGACTTCTTTGACACGTCATTTTCCCACTTTTCGGGTTATTCGATCGAGAATGCTTTCTATCTCATACACGTCATCTTCTTTTTTGGTCACGTATTGTAACTCGGGCAAGTAAAACGTTCCTTTTAATACTTCCCCATTCATGTCTTCCAATTTATAGATGGGAGGATGATGGCCACGCACACGTTCGGTGACACGAAACAATTCGGTTGTCCAGTTGGGTAAGTAACCTTTGTCGAAAGTGCGTTTGGTTTTGCCAATGCGCACCCAATCTCCTGGTGCCAACACTCCACCTTTCTTGGGGACAGTCACCATTGGGGATGTACCAAACAAACACACAAAGACGGTCACTTTGTTGTCGGGAGTCACTTCTTGAGGGGCACATCTGATGCTCCGATGGTAAGATTGGTTGTACGCTTGGACTAGGTGTGGGAAGACGTCGATGTACTTCAGAAATATTTCCACATGCATTCTTTCAGGGTGCGTTGAAAACGTTCACGATGCTGGCTTTGGTTTTGGATTCTCGGTGGTGAAAAAATGAATGTCACATTTCTTTAATTCTTTTTGGAAAGCTTGTTTCAGAAATTTGGTGCCTTTGTCAGTTTGCCATCGAAGAGGTTGATGCCTGCTTTGTTTCAACACCAGTTTGAGGGCTCGCACTAACTCACTGCTCGATTTGGAAGTCAATGGTATGACCCAAGCAAATTTGGAAAAGACGTCGATGACACAAAACAAATATTTGTAGCCATGGTTGTTGGTGGCCAAATGAGAGACATCGGCTAAATCGGCTTGCCGTTGATGATTGATGCCCTCCACATGGGTGCGACTTCTGGAAAATTTTCGTCGAATGGGTTTGTGTAAGGTGTACATGGATTGTTCTTGTAACCAGTGTTGCACTTGAGGTAAACGAACACTTTTCAGTCGAGTTTTGGCAGCACGATACAATTTCTTCGCTGATAGTACTCTGAATGGGACGAGGGTGTGGTTTAGAAACGGCTTTACGTGTCTGATGTGCCATGGGAGTCGAAGTTGAAGGTAGTTTTGGTGGTGGTGGTGGTGGCGGTAATGGAATGGCTTTGGTCGTCATTTCTTTTTTTTACTTCTGCTTTCTTTTCTTTTTCACTTCTGTTGAAGGTGGAGTGGACATCATCTTTTTAACCCAAGCTTTAAATTCTTCTCGTTGTGGTGTAGGGGAAGGGGTCAACAAGGACGCTGCAATCTTACTAGGGATAGGAGCTGCTGATGGTGTTTGAAGCCTCTTCTTCCTCAGGCATCCGTGGGACTGCTTCTGTCTTGACTACTGGGGGTGGTAGTGATGGTGAACTTTTCATCAGGGCCTTAAAATCTTTCCGAGTTGGCTGAGCTGTTTGATCTAAAGCTTTCTGGTGAAAGAGTTGCAGTTGTTGCAACAGTTGACTGTACCATTGCGATTTTTCTATTTCTGACAAATTGTTGAGATCCATCAATAATTGCAATTCGTGTTGTAACTGGGACATCTCGGTCAAATGAGGATTGGCAGGTAAATGTGGGGTCCGTTGTTCTTGCCAAAGATGGTATTTCATCCATCGTTTATAAGGAACTAAAGCCAGTTTTCGTCCTTCCATTGGATTTCAAGGATCGTGTCTGAGATCTTTTGACTCCAGAGGTCCCTTTTGTCTTCTTGACCCTTTTACATTGGAGCTGTGATGGATAAAACTCTTCCCAACATACCCAACATAGGTTTTGCTATTACATTGGTAAGAAGTCCTAACAGGAAAAATTTGTCCGTGTTGCACTAACATCTTTTTCTTTTGATGAATGGGTATATTCTTTTGGACCATTTGGCGAAGAACGTGTCGATGTTTGGCAAAGCATTTTTGCTGGTGTTTAGTCAAAGGTATCATTCCTTTCAAGACATTCAGACAACATTCGCTCACGATTTGAATGAGTTTTTTTCGCATGGGTGGAGAAGCTTTGGACAGGACGGACAACATTTCCCAGTGTTTGACTAAACGAGGTGGCAGTCCTTTCCTTTTCTTTCCTTTGGGAATAGAAGAATGATGACTTTTGGGGGGTGGCATCTTTGTTTTTTGGTTGATTCCCGGGCACACACCAAAGAATACACTAATGTTGATAACTTGTCACATGGCCTTTTATCCTTTTTTTGGACTATTGCTTCGTCATAAAGGTGACGATGTGTTTTCCAAAATTGCCAAAGAATCCTCCTCTGTAGTGGCACCTCTTTTTCTTTGGATGAGTGTGTCTTTTCTGGGGATGACGTCGATGTTTGGCTAAGCGCTTTTTCGGATGACATGACTGTCTTTTCCTTTTTCCTTTCTGGACAGGAGAACGAAAATGAGGGAACATCTTTTGGTGCACAAAATACACTGAAGTCCATTATTCAACATGCGTCCTTTTTATCTTATTGTTTCTTTTGGAGCTTGTCCTTTAACTTTGTGGCAAAATTATCTACTAACTTTTCCATTTGAAATAAAGGACCAAAGAAACCTCCTCTTTGGTGGCTTCTCATTTTCTTTGGACGAGTGTGTCTATTCAGAGGGTGACATCAATGCTTGGCGATGTGTTTTTTCGGATGACAAGACTGTCCTTTTCTTTTCCCTTTTCCTTTTTGGACAGAAGAACAACGATGGTGATGGTGTGCACGTCTTTGAAGGGACATCTTTGGGCGTTCAGGAAAACAAAAACACTGATCCCTATTGTTTGCCTCGGGTCTTTTTTATACTGGAATGCTTCGTCACTGATTGTCGGCTCGTCGTATCATTTTCATGGTAGGCATCATGCGTCATGCAGGGGTTCGCAACGGACTCAGTCGGGACAGTTCTTGCTTGGACAAATCCAGTAAACTCTTTAACATGCCCGATTTCTCTTGGACTTTGATTTTGGGGGCAGGTACTTTGTGAGCAGCGGCCACTGCCACTAAAGAGGAAGAGAGTGTCACTGCTGGAGGAGATGTTTTTGGGGACACGGGTTTCCAATGTTTCATCAGATTAGGAAAGACATGTGTCAAATCGGGTTTGCAGGCATCACCAGCAACAGAGAAGTGGAAGCTGTTGAGGTTACTGGAGACGCATTCACCGTTGTTGCAGCAAGTCGTGGTTTGGTTGCGTCCTGGTGGCAGTACTCTCTTGCGGGTAGAAGCTGTTTTCTGTGGGCTTTTCATTTTCATTTTCTGAGGCTGTGACCTGGTCTTGACACTGCTGCTCTTTTTCATTTTCTTTTTGTATATCGAGGAGTGGATTTTTTCTTGGGCAGGACTTTGGGAACATTGGGATCCCATTTTAAGAGGGAATGAATGATGACACCTCCTAGAGAACTGCTACCTACAGGTTTCAAAATGATTTGCTTTTTGGTTTGAGTGTTGATGCGAGGATCAGCCAGTTGCGTCAAGACTACTGTGTTTCTCTCAAAAAAACGTTCGGTTTGATGTAGAATTTGAATGATGCCTTGCAGTAATTGAAGTGCTGTCACCGTAAACCATTGTAAGACTTCTTTGAGACTAGCTTCTAAGGCACGAGCACGTATTTGTGGATTTTTTTCGTGACTGATGCCGTACAAGGCACGAATCAGTTTGACGGGAAGATGAGACTGAAGAGACATCATGTTGACAATGTGTGAGACAGGCCCCAAGTGACCGATGCTTTATAGATTTTTTTGGTTGTTGTAGTTGTTAAGTCGACAACAGGGACGTGTACACGACAGGCCCTCCGTCTTGGCACTAGTGGTGAAACAGATGGGTACGAAATCTCAAATACTCGGGAGTGGTGGGATTTAAATCTACGAGTAAATAGACGTGTGGGGATTGAGTGGCATCGTTGTACGCAGGAGTCAGCCAAGGTGTTCCTAACTGTTTGGCTAACACTTGCACATGCGATTTATCTCTAGGGCTTTTAAACAACGCCACATAATGAGCATTGAAGCTGATGGTGCGATGGGCTTTACTTTGTTGAAACAAATTTTGAGTGATGTAAATGACACTGGCATTACGATGATGCTCTTTGCATGTAAACCAGAGTTTAATTTCTTCTTTGTCTTCTCCTAACATGTTGAAGATAATCAGATGGGTCAGACACGATCCTATCGTCTTCGCCACGAATGCCTTCCACAAACACGATGGAATTGCCTTGACGTTCTCACAGAAGGATTATGCCGATTGCCACTTTTTGTAACACCACAGGATTTGTTGAGGTGGACGTTCAATCAAATGATATTTATGTTCGCTCAAACGTTTCACAAATTCGGTTTTGCCTGAACTGCTGGACTGGCAATTTACATGTTATAGGGATGCCGAAGATACAAGGTCTCCCAACTGGCACGATCTAAGTGTTCATCGATGACTTTGAAAGTGGAGGAAGAGGGAGCAGAGACAGTAGAGGTAGCCATAGTACTGTAAGAATGTCACTTTTCAGACGTCAGGACACGTTTATTGCCATCTTTAATTGTGAACAACATGAAAGACAAAAATACATAAAAGCCAAATGGTTAAGTACATGAATAAAAGACACTTCAAAACGATCATAGTGGAATATAAACAAGTCTTTGTAAAACATGTTTGGTGATCAAGATGTGGTATCGTAGGGACAGTGTGTAATGTTCTTAGAGTCTCTACACTCCTTGGCAGAGTCACACAAGTGTCCTCCTGGAATGGTCTTTCGGGGATGTTAATGACAGTCCTGTCCTGTCCTGAAGGGAGTGGTTCTTCTGGTACTGTCACTAACACAGGTTTAAAAGTTACTTTTTTCACTGAATGTTTAAATATTTTATTATGACAAATCTTGGGCATAGTGTGCCACTTCTTTTGTCCAAGCCTCGAAACCCCATCTTTTCCAGTCACATACATCTTTCCAGTGAGGGTGTAAGTCACAAGCTACACACACATCATCGTACACATCTTCAGTGCCTAAAAGTTGACCAATCTTTCTTTCCTGTAGAGGTTGTCGAGAAGTATCGAGATGAAAGCACAAAGCTTTGAGTAGAATGAGTTTTTCATGTACATTTAAAGGGACCACTTTCATGCTTTTTGGAGTAGTATGACACTGTTTGTAAAGAGTCCACAAAGAATCGGCTGGTAAACTAAATCCCAGAAAGCAAGTCACTAAGACACACACTACACATCGACCCCAATTCAATGGACACAGTTCTCGTAATAGGCAATCGTAATCCTTGACCGTTTGAATAGTGTCATTGATTTCCTTCCATGGAATCTGTTGTATCATGATTGATAAAGGTCGTGGCATGGTAGTCCGTTTTTATACCCTCTTTGGTGTAAGATAATAAGTGTACTTTTTGAACAGAATCGGTTTTATTTAAGTACCGTACCAAAAACGTTTAGTCACTAACTCACACACCACACATCGTACAGAAGTTTCCTCTTGAACTAAGTTTACATTGTGTAAAAGATTTTGGTAATCCTCTAACTCGTCTTTTGGAATTTGGTGTATTAGAATCACCTTGTAAGTTGAATGAGTGGCATGAATTTCATGCGATTCATCAACGTCTGGCCAATGGAACACTTTCATCAGAATCAGTCCTCTTATAGCATTTAGATACCAGTGGTTTAAACATTGGTGATGTAACGGATGCATTTGTTCTTTGCGTTTCACTTGTATTTTCACCAACTCTCGGTAAATGCGTTCTCTCAACTCCACAGGCAAACCACGAATGTTCTCTTGTATATTATCCATGACTATGTCAGTCAAACACTTCTCCTAGAGCGAAAGTAACGAATGTAATGAGTAATTTCTGGCCACTGCCATTCCAGGAAACGGTCAAGAATGTCAATAAAATCTTCAAATGTACATGGTCTAAAGCAGAATATTCGGAAGAACACACGCTTGATCTAGAGAAATCTGACTTGTTTGTTGACTCTTGTGAATTTCTTGACATAAAAGTTCCTCAGTCACCCATTGAGATTTTGCTCTGGCAAGTCCCTGCCATTTGTCCTTGTAGATCTTCTCGTGCAATTCGTTTGGTAATGTTTGAAGATTATTTTTCCAATGGGGTTTAAATACTTGTCTAGGTGTTGTCCAATGTTTGACTCCTAGTCAAGCAGCTGGTTTCTTAAACGACATGGTATGCCACTTCAATGACGAGGTCCCACTAAAGGTAGATGGTGACAATCCGGAGACCATCGAGCATGTTCCAGGTAAGCGCAATCTTTCTGTTCCCACTCGTGAAGTGACACACTGCAACTGAAGCACTTGACTTTATCCCCTTCGCCCAAGTAGATAAATCCGGCTCTAGCTAATTCTTCAGGGGTAGGTCCTCCCAGATATTTTGGCCATTTTGCTTGGAAGGTTTGGAATCAACTTTCAAAGTTGCAGTATTCAGGTGATCTCTTAGGGAACGAATATTCGTCTTTCACAGGTTCATTTCGATGAGGGTATGGTGAAATATGCAGGAGTTTGCTCAGTTTTGGATAACATCCGTAGGGTGGTAGCCACATAGTTTCATAATGATGACATCCACCATGAAAACCAGTAAAGTGAAAAGGCGTACGATGGCGAGTGGCATTGCTTTCGCATCCGTCAGGTTTGACACGCACAGCATCACTTTCCATGGTAGGTACAGTCGTAGCAATGTTCCCATGATGTGATACTGAATCGCTGAGGTCATAGTGTACGGCATCCCTGCCATCGCAAGGCACAACATCGAACTTGAGTTTCTAGTTGGACTTGAGTCTTATGCTCGATACTTGCTGTTTGAAAGGATTCATCTTTCTCGCTTGGCGTTGGTAGTGGCAATGAACTATCGGTCTTGGATGTTTTCCCTTTTTATATGCTGACCAATATCAACGTGTCCGTATGGTAAAGTGAAGCGGTTGGGAAGCTGTACTTGCTTCTGGTACACGATTTGATAGACTTTATCCAAGGGTCGGTTGACAATTTGGTGTGTGGTCAAACATATAATCTTGTTCGGTTCGTGGGTGGTCACTTTAAAGTTTCCATCCTGTCCAGACTGCTAGGCTTCTTTCAAGATGTCAAAGTTCACCAGTCTACTGGTGCGATAATTGAGAGCCAATCTTTTTACTTTACACTCCGTGTGCACTTCTCCTTGTGGTCACGGTATTCATAGCCGTAATTTTTGGGACCGTCACTTGCAAAACTTAGAATCTTGTCGTCGGGATGCTCGTCCGTCCAGGCTCCTAAACGGTCTCCTTGGATTTTAGGGTGTTGTTGACCCAGGCGATTGATGTAGATGCAACTGTCCGTGTCAAAATACAGCACACGATCTCCTAACAGTTCTAAAGCTTCCTACAGTTTTAAACGATCATGGGCTGTCATGTAGGCCGCAATGATGACATTTCCAAATTCATCGGCTTCTACAAAGTTCAGTTCTTCTTCGTAATTGGCTAAGATCAAGTCCTCACAAACGGCGTCCATGTGTTTCATGTATTTGGTTTTGTCGTGAATCATCTGGAAGTAGCGGGAAGGTTCTGTCAAATACTCCGTCTTGGGTAAACATGGACGTTGTGCCATTTTACCCCACAAACAATTTAACATCACTTTGGTAACGATCGCCTTCCTTCATTTTTCTCAACGTGGTCTAAAGTGATACCTTCCTGCTCCCAATATTTCTCTTTGAATTTCTTTTGGCCTTTGGGAGTGTGGCACCAGGAAGGATAGCCACTGGCTTCTTGTTTCAGTTTCAAAAAGGCATCCACGTAGTCTGCGAAAATGCCTTTATGAGTCTCGTCGCCCTTGTGGTATTTTTCTGTCTTGGGAAAGTGATAAATTTCGTACACTTCTAACAGTTGGTATCCCAGGTCCAGAGCTTTGAACAATTCCACGCTGACCCACGTTCCCATCAAGGCGCGTTCTTCCCGAGTGTGCTGACAAGGTCGGTCTTGTTTGCACGTTTCGTCACAAGTACGACACAAGGAAAACATCAGTTTTCCTTGGCAATGATGTGGTAAAACAGGATGGTACAAGTTCGTGGGAGGCAAGACTTTGCACTTGATCAATCCTTCGTATTCTTGAACGTTATTCACGTCGATGTGTTCCGTCAGCAATTGTGGGTGCCCTGCAGGAAAGTGACAGTATTTGCACATGTAAGTATACAGAGAACACATGTCCAAGTATTTGATTTCTTCTCCTTTCTCCTTGTCGGCTTGGTACAGCAAACAGGTGGCATTCGTCTGTCCTCCGTACAAGCTCTCCCGTGGGCTCAGAGGGTCCACCAGCTTGTAACTTTCCACGATGCGTTTAAACTTGGGATCGGTTTTCAATCGTGAATCATACTCGTGTTCCCACATTTCCACCACTTGGTATCCTTGCTGTTCTAACTTCAGTCGCCGCTGACAAGTGGCCTTGTACAAGTCTTCCATGGTTTGTTGTAAAAACTGATTTTTAGTGTCACGTTGAGGGTAACAAATGGGACATCCTTGAAGTAAGCACCCGTTAAACTTGTACACGATCTGAGGGTTTTCTAAGTCCCAGCCATCCAGGAATAACTTCCAGTGGTCTTTTCGCCTCCTCCGTTGCGAGCGTGTTGGATCCATTTGTCTTCCTTGTTGCACAAGTAATGTAGCCAGCGTAGGGCTTTGACCGAGTATTGACATTTGACAAAATTCGTCGTTTGAGGACTTATGACAGCTAGCGTGTTTTCGGGTATGAATTGTTGGCAGTACACTAAAGAACACGCTTTGGCAATGGTGCAGGCTTCTTTCAAAGGGTCGATCCCTCCATACTCCATGAATAATTCTCGAAAGTTTCCACAGCAACGCTGTAAAATGTCCACATCAGAACAACATTTCAACATTTCTTCCTGAAAGTCAAAGGGGTCCGAGGTGTGAGTGTGGTACCAAGCGTGGAAAGCTTCTCGTTGTTCAGTACGCATGTTGTCGGGTCGTAGTAGTGAGCCTCAGGCAAATGGGATAGAATGGCATGTTGATTGGCTTTGGTATTGAAAAGTGCGGAAATAGCCTTTGACCATTTCTGTCATTCCAAACGTTTTAGGCATGTGGCTCAAAGGCATGGCCAAGTAACTCATCGAATCTTTAAACTGCACTTGTCCCACTTGCATGGAAATGATTTTGGCTCCGTTCAAAGTCACTTTAGAACATTCGGTGCCTTGTTCCATATAGTATCTGAGAAGAAATTGCCCATTGTATCCCAAAAAATTGTGAGCCATCACCATGGCATAGTGATTTCATTCTTCTTAATGTTCAGTGTCCTCTTTACTCCATGTCTCGTCAATAGGGTTTAAGATCCATTGGGCGAAATCAGCCAGTGTGTTCGGTCCCCGAAAGATTTTTTCACGTCCTCCAGGAATCTTGCTGCAGTGAGGGCAATGAGTAAAGATAGGCTCTTGGATGCACTTTTCACACGCTCGGTGAGCCACGCAGAAATTAGGAATGTGAATACCAGTCTCTTGCATGCATTCAAAATGCATTCGAAATTGAAAAAGATGAAACTGCCTTTCTTCTGGTCATCTTCTTCCTTTTGATGTTTGGAATGGTGTTTTTGAATGTAGCATTTGTGTTCCAAGTCCACGATTTGGCAACAAGCGTGACGTCGCTTCTTTCCTGAACATACATGCGCCTTGGCACAATTGGTACATATGCCTTGTCCACAAGTAGGGCACAATTTCAGGAGTTGACAAGCACTTTTCTGCTGTGAACCTTGCATCTTCAAATGTTGTTCATAAAATGTTGGACTGACAAATGTGCGCTGACAAGCTGAGCAATGCACTCGTTCTTGTCCTTCGTCCAGTCAGGGTTTAGAGGCCAAACATTCTGAGCATTTTGATCCACAATGCTTGTGTTGCTCTTGATTGTTATAGCCATAGTCACATTTCTCACAGTAATAACTGTATCCCAGGAATCCAGTGATACTGGTAATGGCATCGAAATGTTCATTGTGATGATAGATGTGAATGTATTTTCCGTCTTTGAAATCTTTGCCTCGAAACAACAGAGGTCCGCGCACTTCTTGAGGGTACACTTTCAACAGGAAACAGGAGTTCTGCTTCTCTTCGTTGTTTGGTTTGGCCCGATCGTCAAATAGTTTTCCAGGCTCTTATCCATTCTGTCGTGTCATTCTTGTCAGCATATGTTCGTCCCACTACGATGGCATGGGCTAAACACATCTTGTCTTGAGTGTTGTTAATTTGAATGATGCTGTTTTTGGTGGTGTGAAGGTCGTCCACCAATAACACTTTTTTGTGTTGTCCGATCCCTTGGGGAAGAGAAACGTGGGTCATGAACAGTGTCGCTTTTCCATCGGTGATGTGAAACTTGTCGTTGGATTGCTGTATGTGTTGAATCTTGTCCATGACTTTGGAAGGTGTCAATTCTGCTGGGCTGCTAAACTCAATCCAAACGGGGGACTTCAAACTGTCGTGATGAATGGAAAGTCTCAAGTGATCAACTTCTTTGGCTTCACATTGCTGTTTCAATGTGGTTAACAAAGAATCCCACACATCGGTGATGAACCCTTCTGCTTTCTCCAGTGCTACGTCTGACTTGAAATCTTTAAACTTCATCGTGTACGTGTAGGCTGTAGTTCTAAATTTTCTAGAGGAGCGTTTGTCGGTTTCTTGAATGTGGTAGTAATTTTCAGGGTTTACTGGTGGTGATGGACTTTGACTTGGTGTAGACTCTCTGGGTCTGGATTCTGGCTCACTCATCTCATCTTCAAAATCGCTGGCATGAATTTGAGCCAAGACTTAGCTACTGTGCGAGGCGATAAATCATGTTTCTGCCTCTTACTTTCTTCTCCTTTCTTCACGAAATGATGCGATTGTTTCATCTTGACTGCAAAAAGTCAAATGACATTATATGAAACACCATGGACCCCTATATATCCATGTCAGACCAGTGTATATATAAATGGCTGGTGCCTTCCCTCTCAGTATTCATTTCACTCTCAAGCCGACCAGCACGATGGAAGAACCCACACAAATCAAACTTCTGATCAGAGCTTTGCGAGGTGTCATAAGAAAGTTTTCTTCAGACAAGCCGACGGACTACTCCCCCTCCTTTCGAGATAAAAGTCAAGATACTTGCTATATCTGTCAGAAGAAAGGGCATTGGGCTACAGAATGTCCTGACCATCAAAAAAAGCAAGATCAGTGTCAAAAGAGACAAACATCAGGATACCTGTTATCATTGTCAAGAGAAAGGACATTGGTCTTCAGGCTGCCCTAAGAAACAACAGGAGGAGGAAGAAGAGGTACCCTCAGCAAAGGAAGAACCCCAACATGTCCAGAAAGAGAACAGAGAGAAAAAAAGAAGATGAGAAAAAGGTGAGGAAGAGGAGGAGGAGGAGGAGGAGGAAAAGCATGTGAAAGTGAAGAAATTTCAAAAACACAGAGAGTGAAAGAAAAAAGACAAAAGAAGATGTCTATGAACTTTTTAAAAGTGTTGTGTTGTGTTGTGACATTGAATTGTAAAAATTTGCACCAGAATAGACCACACTGAAAAACACAAGTGACTCTTGGTTTGGATGTTTTAGAGTAAGGGTCTACACTCACGCACTCACACACGTACATCATAGGGGTTAAAAAAATAAAATGGATTTTGAGTTTTAATTGATTAAGGCAAAATGAATATTAACTCTTTTCGAAAGAATGGGTGGCCCTGAAAAGGGCCTTTGGATATTTGTTTTTTTAAAAAAACAACAAACTCAGGAACGAGAAGCAATCAGCTTTAACTGCCTTAAGGCTTTGCCATGGCCAAGGCCTACTTCTGGACTTGCTCCTGTCAGTGATTTGGTAGAAATCACTAGGGGTGGTATCTCAGGTGTAGTAACCAGGTTGGACTGTTTGGCTCAGGAAGGTCTTTTTCTCTTGGGTCGTAATAAAGAGGTCTGATACATTTGTTTCAGACTTCTTAACTCTGCCAAAATGTCTAAGAGTACTGTTACCATTTGACTTTCACTGTTCTCCTTCTCTCCTACACCTTGTTTCTTCTCTGCTTCTTCTTCCTGTTGTTTCCTTCTTGCCTCTTCTTCTTCTCGCTGTTGCTGTTCAAGGAGAAATACTTGTTCTGCTTCTTGTTGCTGTTGCAAAAATTTCTCCAATTCTTCTTTCTGTCTCTGTTTAAAATCCTTGACCTGTGGTAAAGAAGGAGAAGGTGGTGAAAATACTGGTACCGGAATAAATTCTTGCAAAGAGAGAAAATCTACTAAATCCCAGTTGAAATCGACCTCTTCTGGAAGTAGCCCTGTGTTAACTTTGATAGCCACTGCTATGCCATCGCTTCTCGTCTCCAAAGCAGGTGCACCCCAATTCACCATCTTCTTAGTTTCAGTCATGTTTCACAAAACAATGTCACATTGATTCACTGCGCACAGACACTAGCGCACCTATATAGGGAATGTGACATTACAGGTAGCTCTCTTCGGATTGGAAGACAGACTCCGCGAAGTGACTGAATTTTGTAACGCGTGTTGAGATTGGTGAACAATTTCAATCCGTTTTGATCCGCTCTTCCACTATAAATAAACGTGGTTCACTTCATTCTCTTCACCTGTTCTCGTCACAAGATGTGAACAAACGTTGAATCCTCTACTCTGGTATCATCGATGCTGTTCTGTACGGACTTACCCATGTATGTTAAATCGTCATGGACCATCATCTGAATCACTGATACAACTGCTTGGAAAAGAAGATACTATGTGGAGAGACACTGCTGTCTGAAGCGAGTCCTCATCTATGGTCCAGAGGTTAGACAAAGTTTGAGAAAGAGAAGATCAGTGAGATGTCCTCTATGTTAACGAACTGGTGTTAACATAAAACCAAAGGCCCTTTTCAGGGCCACTTTCATATGCCTCAGAAAGATATTTATTCTTTCTTGCCTATATATGTGTTGTATATGTCTCTGTCTCTCTATTGTATTTGTCCCTACCTAGAGTAGCTGCACCTATATATGTGTTGTATATGTCTCTGTTTCTCTATTGTATTTGTCCCTACCTAGAATTGCTGCGCATATTCAGGTCAGCCACTTGCAACATTGTTACAAGTGTCCAGTACCATGATGTCATCCCACCTGTTCCATTCCTATTGACCTATAATTAATCTTGGGGGCCATATCACCCCAGGGTGTGCCATTTTTTGCTAAAAATTTGGGGGCCATATCACCCCAGGCTGATTTTCCTTCTTTGCCATGATGAGGGCCAAATCACCCCCATTTACTACTCTCAGAAGTAGGTTACTACCTCCTAATGCATAAATGTGGTGCCAGGTTTAATGAGTTAACATAGTCTAAAAAGTACCATTACCTATTGGAAATTAACTTTCTAGAAACTTCTTAGTGTTTACAAAATAAAGTCTTAGTTTTAAATATAACACAAAATGTGTAGTAAACAACAAGTAGACCCAGCAATTCATAGGGGATTACCAATGTTCTAGATTGGGATTGGAATAAACATACAGTATTTACAACACAATCAAAATCAATAATTCGGGTCAGGAAGAAAATGAACTTGATTTTGGACATGGTCAAGTACAACATACCATGTTGCAGTATCAATAGCATATATTGAAATAATTAATAAAAAATCAAACTAACAAACAATACAGATTAAATATACATAACAATCTTAAAGTCCTAGATATAGAGCTTTCTTGGTACATTTCTTGTGGCTGTATGTATTTTAAAACCATAGAAATGGAACTTTATTTGCACACTTCTTGTGGGAACTTTCTTTGGCGTGAAAGTATTAGATGCACTAGAAATTTTCTTCAGAGTTTGCCATTGGTTTCATTCAACAATCATCTATGTGTATTGTCTGCTCTTTCATCCATTTTGTATTCCTTCACTTGATTTTCAAACCATATTTCCTTGCTCATTGAAATACTTCTTTAATCATTAAACCAGTTTATTGGTAGTACCATGACAAATTCCAACATAAATTGTTGTGGTGCATTGATGTCACCAATTTTACTGAAAACATTGACATCTGTTGCATCAATAATAACACATCACTATGTGTAAATGGACTTTGCTGTTTTTCAAGTCCTGTAACCCAGCCACAGGAAGTTTGTGAGCGCCAAGATGTGCCAAACTTGCTGGACTTAAACAATCATTTTGTCAAGGATTATTTTGATTCATTGACACTGATTTCAGTGTGACTAAATGATAGTTGTAATATTAAAAATCAGCTTATTGTTGAAATAAACAAAACTATCAGGCATGGTTTCAACGTTCAGCATTAAAGAACAAATGGTCTTATCATAAATTCCTGGAATTCTTTTGTTTTGGCTATTAGAGCTTCAGTCCCATTGAGTTACTCTTTTTGAGTTAATTGTTTTCAGAAACTTTAGAAAAAGGGAGTATTTTGAGAATTGAAGTTGGGAAAAGTCAAGTTTTGGAAAGCATCATCACCTCTACTCCAGAGTTGCGCAAAGGAGTTTAGTTCCTCTCTTTGTAAGTTTCTGATAAATTGCTCAGCAGAAACTATTAGGGAAAATAAACTTTATAGTGGAAGATGGTTATCACTGCAGTTTGTATGCAGCTAGAAAAAGTTAACATGTTAAAGTGCAGAGATAGGCATGTCTGTAACTGCATCTATATCCAGATGTTTAGTACAGTTTTTATTCTTTTTTTCTTATTGTGTTAACTCTGCTGGTCACAGACCAGAAGTGCTCATGACAGGGGTGCACAACCTTTTTTGGCCAAGGGCCAGATTGCATTTTCTAAGACCACTCAAGGGCCATAAACACTAATTTCTTTAATATAATTACTGTTCACAGGCCAGATTTCTGTGTTGTTTTAATTTGCCCTGAGGGCCGGACAGAACACATTCGCGGGCTGGATTCTGCCCGCGGGGCACAGGTTGTGCACCCATGACTTATGGGAAGACCAGTTTTCTGTCACCCATCATATGTCCACCCATTGCCACAAATTTGTTATCAGTTCTTCTCATAATCTAATTGGAGCATCTTGAAACTTTAGAAACTCATTCATTTACTGGTCTAGTTGGTTATAAACGCAAATGGCTCTGATCTGATGTCTAATATGGTTTTGGTACTAAATCTGAATTGGAAGTTGTATCAACATGGGGTTGATATTTATTTGGTCCCTGGTGAAAATAGTGTTGAAATCTCACCTCCACTATGACCACTACTCTCCTTTATGGATGGTCATATCACCATGTCATTTTCACCAAAGACTTGTAATATCTACAGTAGCTGGTTGTTAGTAAAAATGGGGGCAGTATGACATCCATTATTACAGTCACTCTAATTGCTGTTTTAACAATCTTATTAGTTTGACTCTTCAGTGGAAAGTCATATCAACATCATGATTTCACCAGAAGATTTCTTATATATAATCAGTTCTAAATTAAATGTTGCTGAATTGTCCCACAGTGTGGCCACACCATGGTGGCCATTTTGAAAAACATTGTGACTGCATCTCCTTCCAGATGTATGGTGTTATTGAGATAGGGTTTTCACAGAAGACATTTTATGATATCCTAGGTGAAAATGGTGCTAATATTGTATCCAATCTTATTATTGCTACTCATCCTGAATAGACAGTCCTATTCAAATTGGATTTTCAAAGAAAGACATCTAATGATGTCTAGTTGGCCATGATAAGTCTTGCATTTGGTATTTCTGTTAAAGCCTCTAATATGGAAATCTTGTTATTGCTGAAAAATATTTGAGATGCTTTAAACAATTAAAACTCGGGAGTGGCCTTGTCTTGATTTCCAGGAAATTCTTTCAGCCAGTTGAGCATCAGTTCCTCTGAGGGACTCTTGTTTTATTTTATATTTTGGTCAAAAGAATCCAGACTTTTCAGTACAATGTTATAAATAAATAAAAGTTGCAAATAAGATGTTTATGCATGTAAAAATGATCTGTGCACATTACTTTGACTTCTGCCTGGTTTTCCACATTGTGAGTGCAGATTGCAACTGAATTTTCTCAGCACTCAGGTGCAGAGACTGTGTGTGTGTGGTAAGACTTAAAAGTGATTGAAACATTGTTTTTAGTTCCTACAGTGATACAAATGGACAGACAATATACAAGTAAGGGGTGAGCTTATTTCTACAGTATAGGGACACAATGTGGACAGACAATATAAAAATAAGGGGTGGGCTTATTCCTACAGTATAGTGATACAAAGTGGACAGACAATATAAAAGTAAGGGGTGGACTTATTCCGACAGTATAGTGATAACAAAGAGGACAGACAATATAAAAGTAAGGGGTCGGCTTATTCCTACAGTATAGTGATACAAAGAGGACAGACAATATAAAAGTAAGGGGTGGGCTTATTCCTACAGTATAGTGATACAAAGACGACAGACAATATAAAAGTAAGGGGTGGGCTTATTCCTACAGTATAGTGATACAAAGAGGACAGACAATATAAAAGTAAGGGGTGGACTTATTCCTACAGTATAGTGATACAAAGAGGACAGACAATATAAAAGTAAGGGGTGGACTTATTCCTACAGTATAGTCATACAAAGAGGACAGACAATATAACAGTAAGGGGTGGGATTATTCCTACAGTAAAATGATACAAGGTGGACAGATAATATAAAAGTAAGGGTCGGCTTATTATTAGACTAAGATATGCTTTCTAAGTATTGAAAAACTTTTGGAAAAAATTTGGGTGGGGACTGGACATTCTCTTAATATGTGCTTATCATTGATAAATATATTAATTCCACCTGTCATACTTATTAAGAATGTTTTCCTTGTTTTACTGTATTAATGTGAATTGTTATTCCATTTCTAGTATGATAGACATGAGGTCTGTGAGAACTACTTCAAAGAAGTTCGCACCTATCTTAAGGACAAGCCTTCCAGGTTTCATTTAGTTAATGAGGAATTTGCCATTGACAACACTGTTGTAGACAGCAAATTAGAAAATTTGAAGAAGAAAATTGTCCAGGTGTCATCTCAGCAGAAATACTGGGGTGAGAACATACCAGCACAATGGCTCCCCCTGGAATAGGCATTAATAAAACTCAGGCGTGACGGAAAAAAGGTATACAATTACATCCAATTGGACAAGCTTAGGTTTAATTAATTCCCCACCCTCTCCAATTGGGCAAGATTAGATTAAATAACTAAATCCTCTGTTCACTTATTCAGTTTGAAACATTTTTAGATGTTAAAAGTGTACTCCATTGCAGCTAGTAGTTGTAGCATCAGTTTTTCCATAGCAGTTGAACTTGGCTGTAGCTTAACACAGAAAATTTTAGTCATTTTGTGTGATGACAAGTGACAACTACTTGCAAGCAAGTCAATTACATCACTTTGTTGCCTAAATGGACATGTAAAGTTAAAACAAAATGTCCAGCCCTGTACATGCACAAATTAAAACATCCATCACAAGTTTTAAACTTGTGGTTTTTCAAGACCCTTACCACTGCTCATTCTTCATAATCTGCAATTATGTCACAAGTTATGTTAAGAATTGTTTCTTAGAAAATGTATTTCCAGGTCACACTCATTGCTAGAAATTAGTTTCCATGAAAGGTATTTCAGGTTGCACTTTGTTATAAATTAGTTTGCATGCATTTGCAAACATTAAAGAAAGAGTATTTCCAGGTTACACTTGCTGTTATAGATCAGTTTCCATGAAAGGGTATTTCCAAGTTACACTCACTGATAGAAATCAATTTCCATGCATTTGCCAACACTGAAAGATTTAAAAATTAACACATCATTTATTTGTGTCCCAATCCCAACTTGTTTTCTTCCTACCACTAGGCATCAAATACAAAACTGCCAACCATCACAATTTGGTATGAACTTCACTACTCTTAGCAATTCATGGATAGACACACCAACTGTAAAAAACCCCACAAATTTCCAATTTCTCAATCAGCTTAAATTATTGATAAAGTAACCTTAATCCCATTAAGTGCTAGTCACAATATCAGCAGCAGTGCTGATAATGGTCCCGTACTGCCAGTCACGATATTAGTAGAACTATATCCAGGTTGGTACAGTTTGCCTTGTAGCAAGCATTTTAACATATTTTAAGCTATATTTATAAGACAAGTTTTACAAAAACCTGTGAGGAAAACTGGGACCCAACTGAAACTTAAAAAAATTGGCGCATATACAAAGCACTGTAAACTCTTTACACAAACTCAATGAAGACAGCTTTTTCAAAGAATTTGATTAAAAGGAGATTATTACTTATGGTAAGTGTTGTTAGAAGTGCCTATGAACAGCTTTGTACCTGACTCCAAGGTCAAAATTGGGTGGAATTGCTGAACATATAGGTCTGTTTATTGAAGACACTTGACTTGCCAGTTGAGGTAATTTTCACTCTTTATTTCAAATTTTATTAATGCTTATCCCTCTTTGCACCAAAATGTAAGTCTGAAGGTTGGCATCTCTGTATATATGTATGTAGACAAAAGAATAAATAAATTTAACTTTATATTTTTATTGAGCTTCTGCTTTTCTTTAGATACACCTTTGTTTTCATTATCCAATTAAATGAAGGTAAATTATTTATGCTTGTATATTGTGTGGTATTTATCACATACATAAAATCATGATATTAAAAGTTACTTCTATAAAGAGAAAAATCCTATTAAACTAAAATGATATTGTTGACTTATGTTTGCAGGTTATTCTTTGGAGTGTACTGGAAGACCTGGCTGCCACACATCAGATTGCCACAGATCAACTGATTTGTTTCTTAGATTTCAGCATGACATTGGCATGATCCTTTATTTCAGGTGAGATTATGATTGTAACAAGATAGAAACCAAATGGATTTTGGGTCAAGTGAAAACACTGAACACAGTGTATGCAAATGAACAAAGAAATTTATGATGTGATGCACGTGTGTCTCAAAAATATCTCCATGAATATAAATGTAGCAATGAACTGGATACAATTATACAACAGCAAATAAACACGTTTACATCAATGATGATCTGCCTTACACACTGTGACACATTTCAAAAGATGAAACTAGACTCTCTCACAAACATGTAAAACAAATCATTCACCATATCACCATACTCTGAATATGCTACTAAATAAAAAAAAATGAGTACAGCTCATATAACCATATCTCCTGACAATCTGAATTCACAATTAAAGATCTTATTACACAGTTCGAAATTCACATCCTTGGAATTAATTATCGATCCTCCTTCACTTTTTTGGTGATGGCACTGTGTTGTTCTGTGGTCAGTTATGCAGCTATACTGCCATATATGTTGTCGTACTGCCAGTTATGCTGCCACTCTGCCAGTTATGCTACTACATTAACATGTACACTACCACCCTACCATATATGCTGCTACACTAACAGCTACAATGTTGCATAGCCAGCTCTATGCTGCTGCACTGCCAGTAATGCTACTACATCAAGAACTACATTGCTGCCCTACCAGATATGTTTCTATAATAACAGCTATGATATTGCATTGCCAGCTGTATGCTGTCACACTGCCAGGTCTATGCTACTGTCCGCCCTCTGCTGCCATGCTGCCAGCCCTATCAGCCATAAATAGACCAAAAAAAGCTAGCATATTATATTGAATGAACATTATTAATGATAAAATATATACATCTCAAGTCTTAACCAACGTATACAAATACATTTATAAGTATTGTAAAAATCCATTAAATACATAATACATTTTCTACTTCCGAATCTGTATAAAGACTTTAACAGTAAAACCTTAACTTATGAAACCCACTATTTTCCATACACAAAAATGGTACAATTTACCAGAATTCTAACTATCAGGAATAAAAGAAATTGGGATAGCCATATGAGACATTTAAAGTATGGATACAATTAGAAATATAACGGACCGCTCCGGTGGCCTAGTGGTTAGAGCATCCGCCTCGGATGCGGGAGGTCGTGGGTTCGATCCCCGGTCGAGTCATACCAAAGACTTACAAAAATGGTACTAACAGCTGCCTCGCTTGGCGCTCAGCATTAAGAGGTTAGTGTTAGGACTGGTCGGCCTGGTGTCAGGATAATGTGACTGGGTGGGACATCATGCTACATGTCAGTGGCATGATGCCCCAGTGCTAGACATCACTATAAACTGCCACACTGCAGACATCGTAGCAATATGACTGAAAATTTGTTAAAGCTACGTTAAAAATCATAATCACATCACATCACATCACAAATATAACTTCTTAAAGTGAACTACTACTCACCCCCATGGCTGTCATAAATACTCATAAACACAGTCTAAAGTAGGCACCTCCTGACAAGATCTTTGGACCACTGTGTCTGTACATAGCAATATGTTTTCTATAAGTACTGTACTAAATAGATGTGTCAGACCCAAGGGTTAAGTACCCATGCATTTCATGAAATATGGGTAACCCACTGAGTACAGTGTACATTGAGATGCATCTATTACTCAGTTACTGTTAGTCAAGGTAAAAAGTAAACACCTACTGACAAGTTGTCAGTGATCACTGTCACTGCACATAGCAGTATGCTTTCTGCAAGCACTAAAAGAAAAGAAAAAAGACCCAAGGGTAAAGAACCCGTAAACAACAAGATGCATCTATTATTCAGTTACTATTAGACAAAGTAAAAACAAAAATGTCAACAAAATTACTTACACATAATTATTCTAATATATCACCAAGTTATTTTATTTGCCTTATTCCGTAACAATGATTATTTCTGTTTTTCCTCTCTGGATAATGGGAAGAAAAGAAACTCTCTATTTTTAACTCTTGACAGAGACGGGCAATTATTTCAGTGAGAAAAGAGACAACAGGTACAATGAGTACCTGTATTTACTTTCATGCAGGAGTACAATGAGTACATGTATGTAGGAGTACAATGAGTACATGTATTTACTTTCATGCAGGAGTACAATGAGTACCTGTATTTACTTTCATGTAGGAGTACAATGAGTACATGTATGCAGGAGTACAATGAGTACATGGATTTACTTTCATACAGGAGTACAGTGAGTACATGTATTTACTTATATACAGGAGTACAGTGAGTACATGTATTTTCTTTCATGCAGCACATGCACAAACAAAAAGGGATGTTACTATGGGAGATAGAAAGAATGTAATTTTAATTTCACAGCCAAGATCATACTTGCATATCTGATCCCTGTGTGATTATAGGTGCCAGACACATCAACACATGATAGAGGCCAACACATTGTCTAGTACGGTGATGAGTGAAATACTGAACATCCATGATCAAAACAAAATATACAAAATAATATTATTGATCCCATGTGTAAGACCTGGCTCCATATGTACATCAGATAAACCAAATACTGCACAAGAGGATTGGTCTTTACAATCTGATTGGATGAGAAAGATGTTGAACATAATTTCCAAACAAAACTCTTATCCTTTCCAAGCCATACTTTAGTGACATTATACTAACTGCAGTTGCCAACAACCACAACTGGCATGCTAAACCAGGAAAGAAAAGGAATCTTACTGGAAATGATGCCCAAGAACACTGAAACCAAGCGGCTTAAATCAAGAAGGCTCCAAAGGGGCATCCACATGCTAATCATATTTCCTTTGAAAAAGTCTCAGTGAGAATCTGAACTAGTTGTCAGTTTGTCACATTTACTTTAATTAACCAATATGCATGGAATCCCCTGCAGTTGGAGATAAATGACAATATGGTATGTATGTTTTGGGTTGGAAGATAAATGACAGTATGGTATGTATTGATGGGGCAGAGGATAAATGACAGTATGGCATGTATGGTTGGGGTGGGGGATAAATGACAGTGTGGCATGTATGGTTGGGGTGGGGGATAAATGACAATATGGTATGTATGGATGGGGTGAGGATAAATGACAGTATGGTATGTATGGATGGAGTGGAGGATAAATGACAGTATTGTATGTATGGATGGGGTGAGGGATAAATGACAGTATTTTATGTATGGATGGGGTGGAGGATAAATGACAGCATGGTATGTATGGTTGGGGTAGGGGATAAATGACAGTATGGTATGTATGAATGCGGATGGGGATAAATGACAGTATTGTATATATGGTTGTGGATGGGGAATACATGACAGTAAGGTATGTATGGTTGCAGGTGAGAAATACATGACAATATGACTTGAAATAATACAACATGAAGCATAACAGTTTATCTTTATTTCCTTTAAAAACATGCAATTATTTGACACTATTTCTTTGTAAAACATGTCATCGTTTGACACTGAATGCATAAATGCAATAAGTTGACAAAATATATTAAATTTATTTATTAATTTGCATTGAATTTACATAAACTGAAAATATTACTTTGCATATGACTGGCATTTTATTTATCCCCCCCCACTCCTTGACACACATACCTGAATTCATCCAAATTTCACTCATTCTTGCTATAGGGGAGTTCATTCCATGATGTGGTCAGTAGTTATCACCTTATAATGACTGAGGGCATTACTGGTAGCTATGGACTCCATCTATCACCTTATAATGAGAGAGGGTATTACTGGTAGTTATAGACTCAAACTATCACCTTATAAGGAGTGAGAATATTACTATTATGGACTCCAACTATCACCTTAAAATGAGTGAAGGTATTACTGCTATAGACTCCAACTATCACTTTATAATGAGTGATGGTATTACTGGTAGTTATGGATTCCAACTATCACCTTATAACGAGTGTAAGGGTTTTACTGGTAGTTATGGATTGCATCTATCACTTTATAATGAGGGAGAGTGGTCAGTAGTTATGGACTCCAACCATCACCTTATAATGAGAGAGAGAGAGCTGCACATGTAGGAGGGGGAGTATTACAGAGAAAGAGAAAACTGTACCCTTGAGTCTGAAGCATAAATAACTGTTTTCCTTGAGTCTGAATCATCATTTTCTGTTTTCCTTGACTCTGAAATATCTCTTTTTTCTTTGGGTCTGAAATATCATTAACTGTTTTCATTGAGTCTGAAATGTCATTAACTGTTTTCATTGAGTCTGAAATATCATTAACTGTTTTCAATGAGTCTGAAACATCATTAACTGTTTTCATCGAGTCTGAAACATCATTAACTGTTTTCATTGAGTCTGAAATATCATTAACTGTTTTCATCGAGTCTGAATCACTATTAACTGTTTTCCTTGAGTCTGAATCACCATTAACTGTTTTCCTTTTGTCTGAATCACCATTAACTGTTTTCCTTGAGTTTGAAACCAGAGCAAGAGTTGATACTGTTTTTAACTTGATGTCATTTATGTCTTTATTTCTGCTAATTACAGCATAGAAATATTGAAAGAGAAGATTGTATTGGACCCAAAATGGATGATTGATGCCCTCAAGTCCCTCATCAATGCTGATGATATGGATGTCATGAGAAATAACCCCAAATCGTCTCTCAAGGTGTCAGACTTCAAGAAATATGGAATACTGTATCCAGATCTCATTGGTTTGTAAATTTCTTATTTTGTATAATATATTTCAAACTGTGAATCTCTTTTTGTATTTCATGGTATATTAAATACAACAGATAGAGCTTTTCATTGAAAGTTGTCTTATTTGTTCATGTAACTTTTGTCTGCATGCTTTCAAGTCTAAAGTACAGAAATTGTAATGCTGTCTTTCTGTTTGTGTGTGTGTGTGTGTGTTTCCTAGTGTACATTCATTACACATAGCATGATTGTTAGTGGATGTGTGTGTGTGTTTCCTAGTGTACATTAATTACACATGGCAATATTTTCAGGGGAAGTGTGTGTGTTTCCTAGTGTACATAAATGACACATAATGTGATTGTTAGTGGATGATGTGCATGTTTTTCCTAGTGTACATTCATTACACATGGCAATATTGTCAGTGGATGTGTGTGTGTTTCCATGTGTACATAACTGACACATTGTGTGATTGTTAGTGGATGATGTGCATGTTTTTCCTAGTGTACATTCATTACACATGGCATGATAGTTAGTGGATGTGTGTGTGTGTTTCTTAGTGTACATTAGTTACACATGGCATGATTGTTAGTGGATGATGTGTGTGTGTTTCCTAGTGTACATGAATGACACATGGCATAATTGTTAGTGGATGATGTGTATTTGTTTCCTGGTGTACATAAATGACACAAAGCATGATTGTTAGTGGATGACGTGTATGTAGTTTCCTAGTGTACATAAAGGACACAAGGCATGATTGTTAGTGGATGATGTGTATTAAGTTTCCTAGTGTACGTAAATGACACAAGGCATGATTGTTAGTTGATGGCATGTATGTAGTTTCCTAGTGTACATAAATGACACAAGGCATGATTGTTAGTGGATGATGTGTATGTAGTTTCCTAGTGTACATAAATGACACAAGGCATGATTGTTAGTGGATGATGTATATGTAGTTTCCTAGTAGTACCTCAATTACACATGCTATCCATAACCGTACTCTTACACTTTTCCAAAAGAGTGCTGTTAAACATGGTATCATTGCTAGTGCATGATGTGCAGATTGAGCAAACACACTGCTACCATAACTTGTAGCTCACCTTGCTAGAAATTCAGGTGTGTTACTGCATGATGTGGAGACTAAACACTCTGCTCACATGAATTTTAGCTCCTCTTGCTATAAAGTCAGGTAAGTTTACTGTGTGGTCCTGCATCCATCCTGCATCTTCCATCATCTTTACATTGTTTGTCCACATTTTTTATTTTCAGCATTAAAAGTCACTTGATTCATTTGATCTTAAGCATAAAAGCTTATCGTTATTTTAGTGGAAACAAAATATATGTCATGGTTCAGTTTCTCCCTAATTCAGGAAGGTAATGACATCTATCATTATGGTTCCATGCCATTTAGTTGTAAGAGAAAGAAGCAAACTTGACTGTTTTCTAGTGTAACATGTCATCAATTACCTACAAGCTAGATACATTATATAGTGTAGCATATAATACACATAAGTTACATAAATTGTGTAATTTCTCATTTACCTTATTGGAACTTAGATATAATCTGATAAGACTTATCTGCTAACACATAATGAAACATGGATTGAAATTTCCTGGAACAGTATGAACAATATTTCATAATTAATATTTAAACAGTTGTACATTTTATTCTGAAATAAGTCAGTTTATAAAAATACATACTAATACATAAAAAGTTTTTAAAAATCACTAACTGGCCGGATGGAGTCCGGTAGGTATATCTACAAGCATCCACCTGCAGACATCTTTTGAAAGAATCAGGACTTTGGTTATAAAAGCAGTGGCATATTACTCACTCACTTCAGTACTTTATTTATAAACTAAAGGACTTTTTATAAGGGGACATATTACTCGTTCACTTCAATACTTTATTTATAAACCAGGGACTTTTTTAATAAGAGGACATAGTAATCACTTCAGTACTTTATTATAAACCAGGGGCTTTTTATAAGGAGCATAGTACTCACTCACTTCAGTACTTTATTATAAACCAGGGACTTTTTTTTATAAGGGGCATATTACTCACTCACTTCTGTACTTTATTAATAAACCAGGGACTCTTTTATAAGGGACATAGTACTCACTAACTTCAGGATGTTAGCTATAAACCTGGGGCTTTTTATAAGGGACGTAGTACTCACTCACTTCAGTACTTTATATATAAACCAGGGACTTTTTTATAAGGAACATAGTACTCACTCACTTCAGTACATTTATAAACCAGTGACCTTTTTATAAGTAACATATTACTCGCTCACTTCCGTACTTTATTTATAAAAAGCAGGGAGTTTTTATAACGGGCATAGTACTCACTCACTTCAGTACTTTATTTATAAACCAGGGACTTTTTATAAGGGACATATTACTCACTCACTTCTGTACTTTATTAATAAACCAGGGACTCTTTTATAAGGGACATAGTACTCACTAACTTCAGGATGTTAGCTATAAACCAGGGACTTTTTTTATAAGGGACATAGTACTCACTCACTTCAGTACATTTATAAACCAGTGACTTTTTTATAAGTAACATATTACTCGCTCACTTCCGTACTTTATCTATAAAAAGCAGGGACTTTTTATAAGGGACATATTACTCACTCACTTCAGTACTTTATTTGTAAACCAGGGACTTTTTTTTATAAGGGACATATTACTCGCTCACTTCCGTACTTTATTTATAAACCAGGGACTTTTTTTATAAGGGACATATTACTCGCTCACTTCCATACTTTATTTATAAAAAGCAGGGACTTTTTATAAGGGACATATTTCTCACTCACTTCAGTAATTTATATATAAACCAGGGACTTTTTAAAAGGGACATATTACTCACTAACTTCAGTACTTTATTTATAAACCAGGGACTTTTTATAAGGGACATAGTACTCACTCATTTCAGGATTTTAGCTATAAACCTGGGGCTTTTATAAGAGACATGAACCACTCATGAATATGGCCTGCCAACTGAATAACATTGTGTATCCATACAGATTCAAACCACCTTTTTATGCATGGTATGTGGTATACTTACCTGTACACATTTTGATTTAGAACTATTAATATATATATCATATTTTAGGTTTTATTCTGGCATAAAGACCTTCCAGGTTTTGTTTTGGCTTTTTTTTTTTTTTTTTTTTTACAAATGATGCCAATCTGGATTCAGATAAAACCACTGTTACTAAAAACAGAAAACCATTTATTTGATTTCTTATCAAAAGTGTGCTATAACATTTCTTAAGAATTGGCAAAGAAGTATTTTCCTTTAAGGCCTGTCATTATTGTTTTCACAAATGATGCCATTCTACCAAAGAGCATGGCTGCTGTTACTAAATTAAGAATAAAACCCCTAACTAATTGGTGCCAAGCTGTCTTGGAAACCATGTTATCTCAATTCAGCCTGAATGGAAAGTTACATTGACATGGGGTTTTCACCAGAAGACTTCTTATGATGTCTAGTTAGTCTTACATGAAAATGGATTGTATCTGATATTCAGTATGGTCACCATGAGAGCCATTCACTATTCTTCATGAACAGAAAGACACATCAATATTTGGGTTTTCTTCAGAAGACTTCTTATTATGCCTATTTGGTAACAAAAGAAAAGGGGCCCTGGGTGGCCAGGTGGTCAGAGGTGCTCACATTTGCTAATAACTGACATCTCGCTTCTGTCCATGTTGGTTCAAATCTTGGGCTCAGCAAATTTTGACATATAAGAAAGCTTGCCAGTTGCTTTCCATAGGTCGGTGTTTTGTATTTGATTTTCCCATGTTCTTCCTCTTGGTTGGCTTATATATCCTATCATGTGCTGACACATGGACTTAAACATAAAAAACCACAAACCAAATGAATCAGAAGTGTGGCAGCCATGGTAACCATCTTGAAAATCAGGATATTGCTACTCCTAGATGGATGATGGTCTTATTGGCATTGGGTTTTAATTTAGTTTAGTAACTGTTCGTCCTAAAAGATAATGATGTCAGTCTGACATCCAATATTGCCATCATGACAACCATCTTGAGAATCATGTTTTTAATTGCAGTAAAACATTGTTTATCACATTAACTTGCTTACTTCTTTCAGGACTAACTTGTCCCCTTGCCCGAATAATTCCATCCTCCCATTAGATGAATAGTTCCAAAACATCTAGAACAGAAAGAAAAAAGACCCAATCTAAGTCCCATGTCGTAGGCCCATGTAGATATATTTCCTATTTTCACCATTCACATTGGACCTGTGCAGTTCTCTTCCAAAAGGTTTCCTTCAGTTTAATGTCAAAAGACATTTTGGAAAATTATTTTGATTTTCCGTTTTGATTGAGTGAATATCCTCTCATTCCTTACAAGCTTTAATTGTGATTTGAGCTGTCTTGTTAGGAGACTTTATTGCACCATGCTGTTCAGCTGTGATTTGAGCTGTCTTGTTAGGAGACTTTATTGCACCATGCTGTTCAGCTGTGATTTGAGCTGTCTTGTTAGGAGACTTTATTGCACCATGCTGTTCAGCTGTGATTTGAGCTGTCTTGTTAGGAGACTTTATTGCACCATGCTGTTCAGCTGTGATTTGAGCTGTCTTGTTAGGAGACTTTATTGCACCATGCTGTTCAGCTGTGATTTGAGCTGTCTTGTTAGGAGACTTTATTGCACCATGCTGTTCAGCTGTGATTTGAGCTGTCTT